>PVLD010007281.1:0-92941 GCA_004027595.1 Dinomys branickii | reverse complement strand
CGCGGCTCGCCCGACACGCGCGAAACGCGGGATTGCCGGGCGTCTCCGCCGCCAGCAAGCCGATCTCTGTCGGGAGCCGCCGGGGGGGCTGCACCGGCTCGAGAGGCAGGGGGGCCCGAGGCGGCCGCGCTCCCACTGCGCTTGGACCGATCCCCGCTTCTTCCCCGCGGGGATCGTCCCCGGCTCTCAGCGTCTGGGACTTTCCCACGTCTCGCCCCGGCAGCCTGGTCCGCCCTACCACATCTCCCCCGGCATCTCAGAGAAATACACCCAGTTTAAACTTCCCAGCCGAGGTTCCGGCATTCACGCTCGCCAAGTCTGTCTCGAGCTGGTGGTGTTTATCAAGGAGGCTCGCTCCCTTGCTGCTCACCTGGTCGCCATCTTCCCCCAGCTCTCATGTACCTCAGTTTCTTGCATGGAAATTTCTCCTTCTGAAGAGGCTCGTGTTATCTGGCCCACTTATTTGACCTTTGACTCTTATAAAGAGCAGAATACATAAATAGAAACTTGGTTCTTTGGGATAGTTTGTTGCCTTCAGGATTTCAGATGGATGACAATACACTGTATTCATATGAGAACAGTCGTTGTAACTTCTTTCTCACACTTCGTTCTGGAAAGAGGGCTAAGCTTAGCGTCCAGAGACCTGGATTGCATTTGGCTCTGAGAAGGACAGCAATACTGTGCCCTCGTGACGAGTCTCTGTCACCTTGCTGGGCAGAACCTCCCTGCCGCTGAACTGCTGGCTGCGGGCCCTTCCTGCTCTCCTAATCTAGGTTCTCGGGTCTATGGAACATGGAAAGCAGCGTCCACATCTCCTTGTTGGTCTCAGGACGACAGTGGAGACTGTTTTATGACAGTAATGTGAGTTTAGAACCTTAGAATTCTTAGAAAGCAAGAACACTATTGGCAGACACCCTGGGAAACATCACCTTCAAGAGGAAAGATAGGGAGATTTGAATCTTAGTGAGAAATCACATCTCCCATATCATAGCAGGTGACTATTAACACTTCTTTGAATTAAGAGTGATGTGACTGACTCTCTTCCGTCAAACAGGCTGACAGGAAGTCTCAGCCTCTAACTGGTCTCTCCTGCTGCCAATTCCCTTTGGGTCTAGTCGTGGCAGTTTCTTCTGGCATTTCTTGGGATATTACGCCCTCCATGACTGTTGTCTCTGCTCTCCACAGCTACTCCAGCTCTCTGCTGCCGCTGTGGAAAAGGGACGCAGCGTTGGGGAAGTTCTGCAGTCAGTGCTGCGCTATGAGAAGGAGCGACAGCTTGATGAGGCAGTGGGAAACGTCACACGGCTGCAGCTGCTGGACTGGCTGATGGCAAACCTGTGACGGGAGCCCACTCACAGCAGCCCCTGCTCCCAAGTGGGCCCAGCCCTTGCCTCCCACCATGGCCGCCCCCGTCAGGTCCTCTCAGAGCCCTCGTGGTACCCTCACACCACTCTCATCAAAGACACATCATCTTCGAGTCACTGAATTTTGAAGATTTTCCTGTCCATGCGAGCAAGGATGTAAAATTAAAAATTACAGTTAAAGGGCTCCATGTGTTTGGTTTCCTTGGAATTCAAGGGGATATTAAGGTAAAAATTCCTAAAGAATGAAAAGATCATCAGATGGATGGTGAAGGCAAAATGGTGCTGGACCCAGCGGTGCTAACAAAGCCCCCGCGCCTGTCCTCCACGTGTTCCCCGTTAGTGCACCGGTTTCTGGCTGCCCTCCTTTAAACTGTACCCTCACAATAAGCCACAGTTTATCAAGACTCCATTTCTCCTTTTATAACCATGAAGATCAGAAAGTAGTTCTTATATCGTCACGGTCATGCTAAGCACAGTGCTGAGAACTCTCCTCACTCTGTCTCTGCAGAGCTACAGAACAAATCTCTTCTAACCTTACATATGGCTGAAGATAGTGTCAAAAATGTCCCCAAGTGCTGGAATGTGGCTCAGTGGTGGAGTGCTTGTCTAATATGCACAAGACCTTAGGCTCCACCCCAACACCACAGAATGAAAAAGAAAAGTTCCCAGGACCTGAATTTGTTTCTGTCAAACCTGAGGCATGCTACCAACTATGACACTGCATTTCTTGACTTAAAGCCCAAGTCATCCCAGATGACTTTTCATTCTTATCCTCTCTATGGAATTTTATATTCTTGATCCTGTTTACCTTCTAGAAACTTCCTCCTCCTCTGGCTAATGTTTCCCCTTGTCCTCTGTGTCTCTTGAGGAAGCTGTGCTCTGTCAACTCCTGTATTTATCTTTGCTAGGACTTTCTCTTGCCTGTAGGTTCCTTCTGTCATCTTCCCTGGGCAACCTCATGCAAATCCATAGCTTCAATTACCTGGTGTCACATTTTGTGGAATATTATGCAGCAACTAAAATGGAAGCTATAAAACCAGGTACTAAAAAGAGAACAAGCAAGGCCAATGGATGACCTTGATGATATTCCCCTCTGATCTTGTTTGAATTCCTAGATTCTGCTGTGCCTGAAACCATATCTACTTTGGATTCTCCAATAATACAAACCAATAAATAGTCTTTATTATTTAAAGTAAGTTGAATTCAGCTTCTATCATTTTCAAACACGAATCCTGGTTGACATAAGTTGGCAGGCATAGGTAAGGAAAAACAAAAGTTCTACTGATGCCATAACATAGGGTCCCTCAAAATATCCCCAGCATACATTCACATCTACAAAGTGAGTTCAGTTATGAGGTCATCCATCCCACCCTTCATAAGAAGAAATACGCCAGTTATCTGTGTGAATAGTTTTAATTTTTGAAACATTTATACATAAAAAATGTGAAGTATTGTACAATATAAGCTGTTTCTAATAAATCAAAGGTGGAAAGGAACAGGGCATGCCTTCAGCAAAGGTCACATAATAGGTGGCAGAGTGTTTGTGTTTTTGGGAGAAGAGTTTTTGCTTTGTTGTTCTCTAGAGGTCACCAGTGCCTCTTGTCCAACAGTGACCTCTGGCTTCTTGTGAGTGTCTGCAATGGGAGGCAGCTGGATGGTGTCAGTGACATGTGGGGGAGATGCCTGCTGCGCACTGGGATTTGGAGGGTGATCAGTGGCACCATCCTTCTTTTTGTCCGTAGTATCTTTGGTGGTCTCACCTGCCAAAGAAGAGAGGCGACAGAAGAAATAAGCATTCCGTATGAGTTAGTGTGTATTCTAACTTCCCATTAAGCTGTAAACCACTTTGCAGAAATTGTGGCTATAATGATGTAAAAGCAGCTCATAAAAATCACATTTCACATACCAGGTCTTACTCTAAGCATTTTACACTTACTAATTTACTTGACGCTTTCAGCAACCTTACAGAGTAAGCATTCTCACTCTCACTCTCCTAAGTCAGTTGCCCAAGGGCGAATACCTAGTATAGTCTGACCAGAATTTAGTCCCAGCTAGCTTGGCTCTAGTGCCCTATACTGTGGTATACTGCATATTAAAGATCTGTGTAATGCCACGTGACAATGACTCTACAGGTAATTACAGGGCACAAGGGAGTAGGCTCAGGGAATGAGCAGAGAGGGTGGTGAAAGGGAACAGAGTACAGAGGAAAAACGGAAAGTCCTAACGACAAGCGCCAAAAAGCAAGAGTCCAAAGTTTCTAAAAGAGGAAAATCCCCCAAATAAAAAAAAGGCAGAAATGAATTCTTCAAGGTTACTTTCAGAGAAACTGTCAAAATCCTCCAGAAATACCTGGCTCCTGGGACTACAGCAGTAGGACTAGCTGTCTGAGGAATGTACCTTTTTTAATTTTGGTGGAATGATGATGTCCTTGAACCTTGTTTTTGCTTGGCTCAGAGGGAAAACAGAAACTATATTTCCTCAAGGTCTGGGGCCTGGGCTGTGGTTTGAGATTCCGTGAGTCATGAAGCCAAGCGTGCTTGAGGGCCTGATCAGGGGTCATGCGAAGTGAAGGTTCCCATCTGCACATCAACAGAGCCCAGAATGGGTTATTGTTCTTCTTCCCTTTTAATGTTACAATGCTTTGTTAATCCAATGAAGATATTTTTCATTTAAGCTATGTCAAAGACATCATCAATGAGACAACATATAATCTTAACTAGAAACAACCATTGGAAATAATCTTCTTAGAAAATCTGTGTAATGACTCATGAATATGTTCAAATCTAAGTTTTGTTGGAATCCCTAGAAAGAAACATTATTTTTTAAAAGCAATCTATAGGATTTAAGATTTGGTAAGAAGATAAAAATAAATTCCCAAACTATGGGATTTGGGCTACCAAATATATCACAAAGAAAATTATAGAATTTGAATATTCTGCATTGTTTTGTAAGGGAATTGGATATAATTCAGGCAAACTTCTAACACAGTAACAAAACACATTTGCTAGACCTCCCAGCATGGAATCATTCTACCATCATCAACTAATATTGTGACAAGGCTAACATATCTAACAATTCCAATCTTTAAACTTAAATTCTTTAAAAGTTCTTTTCTTTTATTTTTATTTAGCCAATATTGACCACAGAAAATTATACCATGTCTTTATTCTACTTACTAGTGGCGTGCAAAATAAAATGACTAATCCTTTTTTTGTCTGTCTTTCAACTATCTGAAAATGTTTATATTACTACTATTGATCATATGATATGGTTTCTACCATCTGGCCACCTTCTAAGGTAGTAAAATCAATCTGTGGCCCATCATGTTGAGAATAGCTCCCAACTTCAGGAAGGTGGTATAAGCATTCTAGACTCACCAAGGCCACAAACAACTCAAGACCCCAGTTCTTTGTCACGTGCACTGCTGTTAAACTACGTCTCTTTTCTGGACTTCTGGAGTTAGTCTACATAGTCTACATACATTGCCCCTATTGGATTCACCCTTTTGGCTCAGGTTTTAGTCTCTCATACAAATGACTTGCTCATTAGCATTGTGTGGATTGGGTAACAGGCTCCATTAGCCTCTCACAAGTTGTAAGCAATCAGTCCTTTGCACGAAAAGAGACTGTGCCTTTCTTGGTATGGAGCCCTATGTTCTGGGTAGTTGGATTTCCGGATGCTCTATCTCAGTGGTCAGTTTCTGTCACTGCTAAAGCACATTCATTCTGTAGTTTCAGCACAAGACTGAGGTGCCATTTTTGTTAAAAAATATGAGATATAGAATCCTTCTCTATTCAGATAAGTAAGTAGAATGGCCTCCCATGGGAATACTTTCAACTGTATCTGACACTATACCCTCCAAGTTAGTGCCTAAACTTCATAATACGTGATTTCCAAGGGAGTATTTTGCTGAATTACTGTCTCACTACAAGAATGAGAGAATACAAAGATGTGGTCTTCTAAAAATGCTAAATAATTACCTACAGGTACCCTAAGAATACCCCCATTGTATAAAAAAGGAAACTGAGACCCCAGAGAGAAATGGTGGTTTACTAAATACTGCACAGCTAATCTATTTGTCAGTGGAGACAGACTTGCAAGAAACCACTTTAACAATAAAATAGTAGTAGAGCAACAGTCAACATTTTCCAGACACCTAAACTGGACACTGCTGAGTGCTTTGTGTGTTGATTTCTTTCTTAATATGACTTGATCTGCAGCACCAGATTCAAAATATGCATACAGACTGCAAGATGCTGTGCATAATAAAATGGTTTAGAGCTCATTCTTCCCCTGGTTTCCTAATGTAAGACAATTTAAACACTAAATCCTAGTGGGATGGGGAGGAGCCTGGGAGCCAATGTGTGTTGGGTGTGTAAGCACGCAGGCCCCTTTAAGGTGGCTGCTTCAGTTCACAAAGCAGAAGACATCAGGACTTGCCTAAGGTTTTGCTGCCAAGCAGCTGGAGGCCAAGAAGACAACAGACTTTACCCGCACATTGTATAATCTGAGGCAAATCAAGCTCTCTGAGCTCAGCCACCCCAGGTAATCTGCCTGATCATTACATAGTAGAAAAGAGTGCTGTCTGATGTGGAAGCAGTCTGGAGACTTTAAAGCTCTACCTTTAGTATTACAGACACTCCTTGTTTAATGACTAAACTTTGCCCCTGCAAGTAGGGTGTTAATTGAATTGGTTGCTAAGTGGGGAATTGTGTATAGTACATACATTACAATAGAATCGAGAAATAGTCAAAGAAAACTCCAAATGGATGATTCTGGTTTTATTTGCATAATTCTTAAATGCAGTATTGTAATGTATAACAACATAAAACTACAGTACTGTACTATACAGCACAATTAGCAAAGAGAACAGTACTGTAAAAGGTGTAGTCTGCCAATAAAGACATTGAGGCTTTATTAATAAGATGTACAGATGTGTGTAAAAAAAGACAAGTTTTAAGTCTGAATAATCGTTAAATGAGGAATATCTGTATTGTTATTTTTATAACCGTAGTCTTACACTTACACTGGCAAAAGTGTATGAAAATCTACTACTTAATAAGAAACCCGGAGGCAGAAATACCCAACAAACTCACACTTAACACCTTCTGAGGAAGTCCAGGAAGCTGGAGTCACAGGTTTTCAGCACCATCCTAAGATCCTTGGAATCGGGGTATCTTTTTTCCCCCTCTTGTTGGTTATATTTTTAGGAAAACCTTTGGAATCTTAGAAATACAACATGCTGATTTAGTTCCAGGTGTAAATATTCACTGTCCTCACCACAGCTGTCCACTCGACCATGCTGCTTCCTGAAGTGACCTTTGCAGCTGTGGTGCCCTCCACTGTCTCTGTCCACCCCTCCCACCCATCTCCTTGGGCACAAAGGCACCCGTAGACTCAGTCAGCTAGAAACAGTCCCCTGCATATTCCCAGGGGGCCCTACTGACACCGAGAACAGGTTTTCCTACTGCTCCGTATGTTCACCACATCAGTTTAAATGGTTTAATAGTAACCGACGTAAGCTTACAGTGATAGAGATGATGATGACGTAACATAAATTTGAACATACAAAGTGGTTCAGAGCAAAAAGTATGTTGTCCCTTCCTGGGTTATCGATGTTTTTGTCCCTTTCTCACTAACCCAATAAAATGAATATTTGGGACATTGAGAAGGTATTTTTGGAGAACACTTTCAGAGCTCATGCACAAGCCATACAAGCAAACTAACCTCATTTCTTCTTTAGCATCACACCCAAATTTTGCCTGTACAAATTCTGCTGATGAAAACCCTTTGCCAAATGTGGAATTTGTTACCCCTACAAGGAAGCTCTGAAGATAGCTCCAAGGGATTTCCAAGGGACATTTGTGCAATGCTTTCTAGCTAAGACCATTCATTTTCAAATTCAGGTTCCTATATGCATGTTTACAAAGGCTTATGTTCACACCTGGTAAGTGGTAAGTGTGCACTTAAATGAAGAATGTGTATACACATGCACAAAGTTTACACATCGAACTGAATTCTTACAAAATTTAGCGATGTTCACAAAAGACATACTCTAGGTGCAGAATGAAGTTCTGCTATTACTTTGGTAACTACTGTAATTTGCAGGGTCTCAAAAAGACATCTGCTCTTACTAAATTCCTGAAAGGCTTACATGAATGTGTAGAGGAGATGTGTGTGTGTGTGTGTGTGTGTATACACACATATACATATATACATATAGATACACACATATACAAGTCTGTATAAGTATATGGACATAAACTGGCCTAGGGCAATTGTGTAAGGCCTGTAAATTCACAAGTATCCCACTTTCCTTTGTGTAGTGGCACCAGTGCGCCCACCTTGTTAGAATCAAGCTCACAACCTCGTAAATAGCGTAACTCCAGAAGTGGTCTTTATGTAATTATTTTCCCATGCAAGTTTTTCGCAGCCCTCTGGCCCTCCGCAAATCTCATTATTCCCTCTACCTCCTTGCCCCCCAGGGAACCTAAGTACTCGCTGTTCTTGAGGCAGCCTTACTGAGTGCTGCTAATTAAGAATATTAACCAGTAGTGGCTGGGGGATGGGGAGCTGCCGGTGAAAAGATAGGAAGAGGAGAGTCAAAAACTGAAGCAGTGCAATATTTTCCCAACTCACCTTGTCATAAGTATCACAAGGAACTGTTATTAACAATATGTAATCCTGGGTCTCACTTCTAACCAATAATATAGTTTATAAAGGAGTATCACAGAAATTTGTGTTTCTACCAAGTGCTCTAATGATTATTATAATCAGAGGAAGTTTGGAAAACAATAAAAGTGATGCAGCTCTCAGCAAAATCCCTTCTTAGGCAGTAAATGTTGGATGTGGCCTCAAAAACCACATCACCATCCTAAAATTTAGTGCTGATGGTAGAAATCAAGTACTCTGTGAAGCGGGCATGTCTACGTCTTTCATATCTTCCCACCAAATGTACTATACTTCTTGCCCTCTGTACCAACTTCAATACTATCTCATGAGATCAGTATTAAAGGATTAGAATGTGATTTTTCCTCCAAAGTCTTTGTTTACCAGGAGGGAGCAGCAATATCCACACCTTACTTCCTCTAAATCCTTCAAAGCCCAAAATATTAATTGTATAAGCATTTGTGTGGGAAAAGTGCTTGAGATACAAAGACTAGTTTCATTGCTCCATGTATACATCATATCAGGGAGTCAGCCAGAGTCTCTGCATAGCATCTGGCTGCTCTAAAGAAAGCTGTGTGTGTTCTTGTGAATATTTTAACCTCCCTATGGATGGAGTCAGTTTGGAAATCTATGCAATTGACATGCCCCCTCTAAGGCCATTCTCAATTGAAAATAAGAGTGAGAGGGCTAAGAAGACTGGAATTGTAACCTCAGTAGCTGATCAGAAATGTCATTCCAGATGGCAGAGAGTCCCTATCTATGGATTCCGTCTCTTTGTATCTGGCTTTGCTTCCACTTGGATAACCTTCAAACCACTATGAACTTTGCTACTTGGGAACTCCTTATTTTCTTGTGGTTTTTCTAAAATATTTTATGTCTGAGTCTTAATGGTGCGTAAGGTACTTAAAAGCCCTGCCTCACATAGTACCTTGCTATTCCATCTGTCTACCCTGTATAGATAACTCACACAGAAAGACAGTGGATCACAGAATCCAAAGTTTGGGACTTGTGATGAGACAGGTATCATGGGGCTGTGGATGCTGAACCCCAGCAATTAGATGACCCATGCATCATTGACCAGCAATAACACATTTACAGCAAAGCTGTTTGGATAATCTTTGCTTACTCATTTTATACCAGAGCTGCAATGAGCCTGGAACAGTAAGAGTCTGGGGATTAGGAGAAAGTTAGCGATGAAGAATACTGTTCCATTAATGACCAAATACAACTATGGTGCATAGTAAGAAAAGGCAAGCTGTTTGGGGAGGTGACAAAAACTTCTGTGAGAGGATACAGTTACAGTCTTTCGAGAAAAGTCATCAACAGGCACAAGACCCTTATAAAATAAATTTATTCTTGGAAAAAAAATGTAGACCTCTCTGATCACTTTTCTGTACTGCATTTTGCAGGGGTTCACAGAGATTGAGAAATTACTGGTGTCACCCTCAGCCCTTGAGCACAGCCGTAATCCATACATGACCCTGCCCTTGTTCCCGAGCCCCACTGAGGTCAAGAGAAAGCCACATCAGTTTTAGGACTGCAGGAAACTCAAACATGCCTCATTCTCGTTGGTAACAGAACCAGGTGTGGTTCAGGGATACTGCACAAAATCATCCATTGTCAGCCTTAGAAGCCATCTGCTCTGACCCTTTCATTTTCCAGGCTAATAGATTTTGTAAGTAGGAACCTGTCATTCTCTTGCACCTGTACTGCCAGACCCCATTCCTACTGTGACCTCCCCCACCAAGTCTTCACCACACTAATTGGTGCTATTCTCGTGACCATTTAAGCCTCTCATCATAGCTTTTTTTTTGGTATGAAGCAGGGAAAAAGCAAAATCATAGAGTTCAGGGTGTGGGAGGTGTTTTCAAGGCCTGAGACAGCTCACTAAACATAAAAAGAAACCCAGGGACTTACCAAAGAATGTCTGTCTCCTGGAAGCCATCTGGATAAAGCGGGCTGGCGGCAGGCCCAGCACCTTCAACAAGTACAATGAGCTTGGTTCACTCTTTATGGAGTCGTAAAGTCAAAGACTATTAAGAGCTAGGTGGGATTTTGGCCAAACTCTGCCTTTCACAGTGAAGGACTCAGGGACCCATGTCAGTGGACAGCAGACCCAAAGCCTATGTCTTTCAACTCCTGATCTAAGACTGTTTCTGTACCCTAAGATTGAATAGTTGCCATTTTATGCTATTTTATTTATTTTGAAACAAGGTCTTCCTATGTAGTTCAGGCTAGCCTTGAACCCACTATGGAGCCCTGACTGGTCTTCAACTCATGGTGATTCTCCTGCCTCAGCCTCCCAAGTGCTGGGACTACAGGCATGTACCACTATGCCAGGCAGCCATGTTATTCTTTTTTTGTCTTTTTGAGAGAGGGTCTCACTGTGCAGTTCAGGCTGGCCTTGAGCTCACTTTGTAGCCCAGGCTGGCCTCAAACTCACAATGATCCTCCTGCCTCAGCCTCTTGAGGGCTGGGGTTACAGATGTGTGCCACCATGTCTGGGTCATGTTATTCTAAACCGGCATAAATACTCTTGACAGCAGCCAGATCTTACTGTCAGAATAGGTTGATCACATTGAATTAAGAATGTCATAATGCAGAGCACTAAGAAAGGTGGGGAAGGTAAAGAAACAAGAGTCACCAACAGGCACCAGACCCTTATAAAACAAATTTATTCTTGGAAAGAAAAATGTAGACCTCCCTGATCACTTTTCTGTACTGCATTTTTCAGGGATTCACAGAGATTGAGAAATTGTTGGTGTCACCCTCAGCCCTTGAGCACAGCTGTAATCCATACATGACCCTGCCCTTGTTCCTGAGCCCCACTGAGGTCAAGAGAAAGCCACGTCAGTTTTAGGACTGCAGGAAACTCAAACATGCCCCATTCTCCTTGGTAACAGAACCAGGTGTGGTTCAGGGATACTGCATAAAATCATCCATTGTCAGCCTTAGAAGCCATCTGCTCTGACCCCTTCATTCTCCAGTCTAGAGTAGGGAAGTGATTTGTAGGAAAACGGAATTGAAGCTACAGCTCAGATTACCCATGCCAGGCTAGTGTTCTTTTTACCATAACTACCATTTCTAGCCATTTTTGACTAAATGATTTTAATATTCTATCAGATTCTATGAAAGAATGGTCTATATATACTTAATAATTCTCAAGGGTAGTATGTATTACTCTACCTTTATCTTTGAGACAATCTAGAAAAAAATTAACATATACACATAAATAGATTAGACAGATGAGATTTTTATTCATAATAAAAATAGCTTTGTTTTACTAAGATATTTGCTAGGATTTGTTTAAAAAATCCTAAAATGTGAAATTTCCAATTTTTAAAAAAGATTATTCCCCTTTCTGTTTAATTTACCTCCATAACAAGACCTTTAATTACAGGAATAATATATAAGGTTAATATCATGTGGTGCATCTTCCCAAAGCCTTTTTATTGTGAGATAGTGTAATGGTTGACACATTGTGTCAACTTGAGAAGTTTAGAAGTTTAACCAAGTGACTCAGCAGGGAGTCTGCATTTTGCTTCTGTCCAGAGTCTTTGCCTGAGACTAAGATTAAGAGCAGTGGACTAATTAATCTGGCAAAAGAAATTTCAAGGCAGTCTAATGTTAAGGTGGTTGCATGGCCATTTGGGGGGAGCTTTTAGATCTATGTTGAGAATCAAGAGCAAAGAGCCCAGCAGGATAATTTAAAATGTGAGTTTGGCCAGAAGGGAAGCTCCTCCAGCAAAGCTGTAGCTGCAAAGACAGAGCTGAGGAGATCTTGATTGCTGAGAAAGAACAGGACAATAGAAAAGATGGCCTGAGGGCATCACAAGAAGCAGTGAGTCTCCACCCTTTGTAGCCTCAAAACTGCAAAAAGGAAAGACTTTACTTTGATAAGAAAGCCACAGAGCACCATGGTCCAGAATAGTGGCAGCATAGAAAATTTATTTCTCAGAATTGGATTCAGAGTGCCCAGTGATCCAGGTACTTGACCCTTACAGTCAAGAGAGAAGAAGGCCTGCCTACTGCTCCAGCTTGGCATCATTCATGCGGTGCTGGTTTTAGATGCATGCAGAATGTAAGAGTTATGGGGTTAAAAATGCTTCCACCTCAATTTCAGAAGGCCTAGGAGGCCAGACAGTGTGCCTCTAAGAGGGCAGCATGTAAAGTTGTAAGTGAGAAGTCAAAGGTGCAGTGGAGACCCCAGAAGTTTGGAAAAGCTAGAACATGTATTATCTAAGGAAAGCTTCAAGGAGGGAGCAAAATGGGCCTAAGATAGAAGTTGTGGGAGCTATAATCACCAGAAGTGCCATAGGGGTGGAGCCATCCAAGCCCTTTGGAGATTACAACTTGCCACAGATTTCTTTAGATACTGGACATAGACATACAGGACTTAACATTTTCCCTGCTGAATTTTGGGCTTGCTTTGGTCCCATGCCTTTGTATTCCCCTGTTTGTAACTTTTGTAATGAAAATGTTTATTTTGTGCCACTATATGTTGGAAGTGTCTAACTTTTCATTGGTACAGGGGCTTGCAACTAAGTTTCCCTTACATCTCAGAACAGACTTAAGACTTGGACTCTTCAGCAATGCTGAAACTGTTAGGACTTTGGCAATTCTTACAGATGGACTATATGCCTTTGCATAAAGGAATGTGCATGAATCTTGCAGGGGTGGGGGAGAGACAAAATGTTATGGTTCTAATGTAATATAATGTTGATAAGCTTAGTACTGGTTCTTAAGGATAGTTAAACATGTGTTATAATGTTCAAGATGTGAAATATTAAGAATAAACATGTCTTTGTATCTGGAAATCAGTTTAAAGAAATGTGTCTGGTTGCCAAATTGACAAGGGGTGGATTGTAATGGTTGATATATTGAATCAACTTGAGAAGTTTAGAAGTTTAACTAAATGACCCAGCAGAGGCCCAGAGTCCTCACTTTGTAAATATCCTCACTTTGTAAATATCCTGCAAGAGCAGGGCATGGAGATTGTGTGAGAGCTACACGCCCTCTGGGATTGGGGGGTAACCTGCTTACAATATAAGGGAGGAAAAGTGGCTTGTTCTCCCATTTTTTGCTTGCTGCTTTTGCTGTTTTCTGCCTCCTTGAACTGCCATGCTACCCTGTTTTGAAGCCAGCTGGTTATGAACTGAACCCTCCACAAACTGTGAGCTAAATAATCCTTTTCTTCTTAAATTTTGGGCACCAGGTATTTTGTCTCAGCAATGAGAGAAAAGAAACCAATACAGATAGTCTTCCCAGAAGGTTAAAACAGTGAAAAGTCAATGACTTAACATCATGGAACTTTTACCTCAGGTAACTTCCAATTATTTGTTTTCAACAACATTGTGATCAAATTGTCAGAGGATAGGTTGATAAAAATAATCTCTAGTGACATCATCATTTGATGATAGGTTGATAAAAATAATTTCTAGTGACATATCATCATTTGATTATACTTAGAACTCAAAAGGAGTCACAGAATGAAGCCACAGAGCAAGAATAGACTTCTTGCCTCTTCTGGATTCGTGTTTGTGTGTAGGTCAGTGTGTGGGGACAGCACTGATTCTGAGCTTATTCATTCCAGCAAGAATAATTAATGACAGGTATAGAAGTCAAGTGGGAAAAGAAAAAAGTCCACTCTTCATTTTTTTAAGAAGGTGTGTTCAATAAAAATTTACATCCTATGGCTAATAATTATCTATCTTTGTGCACTAGCTAGCTCTATTTTAATGATCTCATCAGGACAAAAATTTGTACCCATACAGTTTATGGTAATAGGAAAAATTTAAAGTTATAGTAACTGACAAGTCATTTCAAAAGAAAACTATATTAAGTTAGAATATAATTCTGTGGAGGAAGTATAATAGAAAATATTCATTCAAGGAACAGAAACAACTAGTAAAAGGTACAATGGTTAAAGAACTTGTTCACATAGTTTTTAGATGTAGATTTTGGTAGGCATCAAGTCACTCTTTTTTTTAATTCTTTGGTATGTATAGGACTGGAATAACAATTTTGTTTTAAAATGTTACTATTAACAATATGGAAAATCTCATCTTTTAGAACTATTTAAATTTATGATAAAACGTTAGTTCTCAACTCAACAAAGTATAAATGGTATATAATTTCAGAAATACTTTTAGGGAACATACAAGCAAAGGAAAAAAAAGCATGCAGGCTACTCCCTTGCTTAGTCCGGCCCAAGCCAGTGTCTGAGGGCCAAAGCCATCATGGAACAGCTCCCTGAGCCAGCGACAGTGCTCCGCCTACCTCCATGATGCAAGCCAGCTGCTCTGCCTCATTCTCCCCAGCAAAGAGAGGGTAACCCGTGTACAGCTCTGCCATGATGCAGCCCAGGCTCCACATGTCAATGGCCATGTTGTAGGGGTGGCCCAGGATCACCTCAGGGGATCGGTAGAACCGGGTTTGGATGTAGGTATACACTGTTGGGGCAAAGAGCAAGACCTGATGTGAGAAAGGCCTCCTGCTCTCTGGGTGACTCTGGAGATGACTTGGCAGCTGAGGGTGGCTCACAACTTACTTCTCCACCTCCACCTTCTTAGCGCACCGCTTTGCAGAGAGCCAAATGCTGAGAGCCAGCCAGCACTGAGCCATGTTACCCACAATTTCATCAAACCCTCACACAAACTGACACAAGGGGGCTGACACTACCCTCATCTTATTTGTCAGGAACTTCAAAGTAGGTATGGTTACTGGGAGATCAATTTAAATCAACCAAGTTTTTAAAAATACCAAAAAAGTAATATAAGCTCATTTTTCAAAACTGTTAGATTCGCTTCAGGTAGACAGCTTCTGAAAGTACTGTAACTTAGCAAAGGAAGAGGCATGGCAGATTTAGATAGAAGACATGCAAAATACATAATTTAAATTTAATGTGTATTCAATACATGTGCATTCCTTGGATAACAAGAGGTATAGAAACAAACCCTCCACAAAATCTCTGCCGATGATGATATCCGGAGGATAATGCCATAGGAAGCCTAGACTTTATGGAGGAGGAGCCTGAAGCCTGAGAAATATGACATTTTGGTTATTTCCACATAACTTTGATTTGTGATTACCGGGGGGTCCTATAATCATTTTTCTTTTTTTTTTTTTGGTATCAGGAATCGAACTCAGGACCTTGCATTTGCCAGGCAGGCACTTATGCCACTGAGCCATATCCCCAACCCCTTTCCATTGTTTTAATTGGTTACAATATATAAGGATATAATTACTTTATAACTCAAACAAAATGCTATAAAGACATATACCGTCTGCTTGTTCCAAAAATACCAAAGAGGTACTTTTCAAAGTACACAGAGTATTTTAAAACAGGAATTTACGGGTACCAACATAGTGCTTAGCATGTGGCAGGCATTATTTATCCCAAGGATTGCTTTCAATCCTTACAATAACCCTATAGAAAAGGTACTATAATTGTCTCCATTTTAAAGGTGGGAGAAGAAAGACATAGAAGAAATCGATGAATATTTAAATTTTTTAAAAATTCATTACAGTAAAACACACAATGCCATTAATTGCCTTCAAAATCCTCCCACTTGCTTCAAACGAACTCATCCCACTGTTCCTGTCACTTTCTGAAGCAGTGGGAGTCATCTATTGTGTCTTTAGTTGCACTGTCCTGGCTGCCTCAATGTGCTGAGTCCATTCAAATGTTTACCTTTTATGGTCGTTCTGAGTTTGGGGAAGAGCCAGGAGTCACATTGGGCCCAATGCAATGAATAAGGGGTTGAGGACACAGCATAAGGTTTTTATTTTACAGAAATTACCATAAACATTTGATCAATGAGGAATGATTATAAAGTAATCTTTACATTTGAAAAATGTACTACAGGAAAACACATATTGCTTTTAATTCCTCTTAAAGTACAGTGATACCTTGGATGTAGACCAGGGTCAATTTATTCCAAATTCATGTTTGAACACTATAAAATTTGAAAATTGAACATATTTTTCCAATAATGGGAAACCAAATAATTGGTTCTGATGCTCAAAAATTACACTTATAAATTCATTTTTCCAAGACTTTAACAAATTTTGCAATGATTTCTTTCTTTAACTCTATCATGGTTCTCATAGTTTTCCTCTTAGCTTTACTTCTGGTATCACTAATTATTTTTGAAACCATGGTTACAATATTTTGTACAAATAAAGTGCAAACAGAAAGGCACAGGGTCCACTGTGTTAATGCACCAGTACAAGCACTATCCACTGTCTGGGCAACAGTGGCATTTAGACTAGAGCATCCCCCCTTTGTGTCTGTGATGAGACACAACATGTGACTCGCTCTCAGCCCATGCAGGTTTTCTTCTAGTTGGATTTTCAGTTTAACTATTGAACAAAGTTAGGAACACAGAACAGATTTTTTTTTTAAATATTGCTGTGAGTGGTGGACAGTTCAAGCTCGGAGGTGTTCAATAGTTGAGGTATTACTGTACTCCTCCCTTCAGAACACTTATCATTCTTGGCAATTTATCTTTTACTGTAATAACGTCTTAAAAATCTAAACATTCAGCTCAAAGGAGTGAAGCATATTGTTAAAAATCATGCTGGCAATGGTGATAGCAGAGTCCAGGCTAGAACCCAGGAGGCCTCATGTGCAAAGGGAGAGAAATCAGAATAGAACTCAGATGAATGGGTTGGCACAACCTGGCCTACCTTTCTGGTGTTCATAACAGCTCGATCCAAAGTCAATAACTTTAACAGAAACTTGGCCCTTTTGGTACAGTACTATATTTTCCTGGAGAGAAAAGACATAAGTCAAGTCTACTAAAATTGATTTTGCCATAGGCTTCCTGCTTTCCTCAGTGCTCACCAAGCTACAGGGCCCAGTTCCAACTGGAGCACTGCCAAGGTTGTCTTCCCACAACTTCTCCACACCCCCGTGTCCCCGGGCTTCCCATCACCTCATGGTCTGTACCTTACCAATACCCATCTCCCATCCACTGGCCTTAGGGGAGAGATCCACATCCAAACAGGGGGAACCCATCTTGTGAAGGCACCTTGCCACTGTGTGAAAGGTGCACTAGGAATTCCTTCTCAGTGCAGAGACTTATAGAGGGCTGATTGAAAACTATAGTGAATGTTCAGATTCTTACATGTTTTAGTTATTACAGTAAAAGATATATTACTGAGAATGGTAAGGGCTTCTGAAGCAAGCAGGAGTATTTTATTTTATTATTGTTTTTATTATTTATTATTATTTTAGTATTATTTTAGAATTTTTTTATTATTTTAAAAGTAAAAGAACAAAAACATATTAACAAACAGACACAAAGTAGCATAAGAAATAGTACAATCAAAACTGATTTACAGACAAGGTGACAGGGACTCAACAATGGTTGTTGCTTTACCTATTGATAACTTCGAAATGTATATTCATGAACACAGATACAGATATGCAAAATTGGTCAAACATTTAATCATCTCAACAACAGAAAAAAAAAAAGAAACCGGAAAGCATTAACTAAGAGACACAAAGTAGTACAATAACAGTATGATCAGAATTGAATTATAGACAAAGCAACAGAAAACCAACAATAGTTGTTGCATTGCATATTGATAAGCAGGAGTATTTTAAAGGGCATTCACAGCAATGTGTCTTTCTTTGGAATACATTTTTAAAATTTAAACACTACATGTTTTATCATCCTTCACTGATCAAATGTTTATGGCAGTTTTAGAAACATAAAAGCCTTACGTTGTGTCCTCACCCCCTCATTCACTGGATCTGGCCCCATGCAACTTCTATTCTTCCTCAAAATCAAAATGACCGTAAAAGGTAAAAGTGTTGAATGGATTCAGGACACTGAGGCAGGCAGGACCATACCAGTGGTCCACACCAGCACTCTCTGCTTTGCAGTGCTTCTTTTACATATATTGTATCTTTTTCCCATATTGTTTGTGCAAGTCATGTGGACTGTGGGCTTCTTATTATCTTCTTTGATACCTAGTTCCACATGCTACTGACTGAGTTTGTTTAAAGGTCCAGCTGACACATGCCTATGATAGTATGACAACAGAGAACCAAATCAACAAACAAGGTAATGATTCAATTGGAGACTGTGATTCTATCTGACTTGGGAAAACCCAAAAGCTGGGTGTTTCAGTGGTGCCTCAGGTGAGAAAGCAGAGTTTCTAGGCTCCTCCCAGAGTATGATGTGTACTGGCTAAGATAGAGAATTAAAGTCCTAATTGTTCTTCTAGAATCTCAGACCATGCACACTGACTGTGTGATGCCTCACACTGAGTACATAACACTGCATGTGGGGTGCAGCAGACCTAGTGGGAAGTCTCCGCAGCATAGGCTGAGAAAGTGCAAATGTTTGCCCAGAGTACCTTTGCTAGAAAATGTGTTAACACAAGAGGCTGCTCAGCAGGAATTTCTAATGTGGCTTTCACCCAACACAAGGCTCCTTCCCGAGACAGGAGTCCCCTCTGTTGGGGTCTGGATCTTACATGTCCGCTAAAGCCAATGGAAAGAAGGTAGATCACTGAGGGAGTGCCCTAGAGGAGACACTGGGGCCTGGCCCCTTCCTCCTACTCTTTCACCACCTGGTTGCCATGAGTGAGCAGCATCTCTCCACCATATGCTCCCACCACAAGGTGCTGCCTGTCCAGTGTCAACAGGACAGCAGACTATGGGCCGAAACCTCTGCAATCTTTCCTCCTGCTGAGCTGTTTCTCTCTGAGATTTTGTCCCAGGGGTGGGAAGCTGACTAACACAACCTCCCATCCCCCATCTCACTGGCAGAAAGAGCTCTACAAAAGGGGTGGATGCAATGGCCAGGCTGAGTTCATCCGCTCCATGAGGTCCACAAGAAGAATTCCCTGACTGTGGACTCCATACTCCTCGCTGTATGTATAAAGGGACACACATATTCAGTCTACTTGATCTATGTCTCAAGGAAAGCTGTTATCTGATATTGTGGCATTAAGTGGCTTGTAAATGTCTTGGTGAGCAGCACTACCCTAAGTCCAAATGTGGGTGTGGTCATCCTTTGAAGCTGCAAAGCTGAGGATCAGGAGTTTGGATGTGGAGAACATATCAAAGCACCCCCACCATCCTCATGAGGGTCTAAGCAACCATGAGAGAAAAATCTGTGTAAGTACTTTGACCATCTTTACAAAAAATCTCAAACTTTACTCTGAGTTACAGTTTTCAAAAACTAATTTTTTTTCTCAAAATAATCTGGGGGGAGAGAAATGGATATAAGGAAAAGTTATGGACATTTGCAGATCTGTGAATGTTGGACTGCTTTTGAAGCCAGATGCTTATACTGCGTCCCTAGCTACTTCTTTGCAATACTTCCTCATATTTGCTTACTTAACCAAGCATTTATTTATTGTCTTCTACTACCAAATACCATGTTAGGATTTGGGGACCTACTAGGGGAAAGACATGATTCCTGACCTGGGGAGAACTTGGAGTTTAGAGGAGAACACAGTTAGATAAACAATTCCTACAGAAAAGTCAGTGCAACAGTAGAGGTATGCAGGGCAATGCTAGCAGGCCAACGCAAGAAGGGCATACCCACTGGAATACAGGAAGGTTTGGGGTGTGCTGTGCCCCAGAGGCAACTAGAGAAGAATGGCTTTAGTGAGGGTTTAATATAGTCATCTGCCTCTGTAGTGGACGTCTCTGCAGAACAGACAAGGGACAGCTCCAGGTCCTGGGAGGACTCTGAAGGGCTATAAGTCAGACACTCTTCTAACAGCACGTCTTGATCCTCAGTCTCCCACCACTACCGCTTTTACAGGACAGTCCCAGGGCCCCCTTTCCTGGCTGCCTCAGTGACTCCACATCTGTCTTTGTCTGCCTTAGACTCTCTGTACTCACACAGCCGGTGAACAGGACTGCTCCGGCCCTGGCCATGCTGGCTGTCCTAGGCACCCTGAGGGACTGGTGAGAACCTGCTTTTCAGGCAGGACAGAGGTTGTACTCACAGGCTTGAGATCACAGTGAATGATTTTCTCTACATAAAGCATTTGTAAACACTTCAATACACAGAGGGTGAAGCGGCGAACTAGCGACAGACTGAAGCCTTGAAAGCTGTTGTTCTTCATTAACTCGTACAAGTTGATTCTAGGAAAGACAGAGAAAAAGTGATGCATGTTGGTATGAAAAGACACGCTCAATGTGTCCCTGGCAACAAACCCACACCAGCTGGTTTCTCTGTACTCGTAGGTAAACCTCAGACCTGGAGGCAGGGCTTGTGTATCTTATAAACTTGGCCCTCTCACTCACTCACTCACTCACAGTAGGCCCAGGATAAAGTCCAACCGTGCTGGCCTCTCAACATTACAAAGCCACTTAAATACTTGGTGTGTGCATAGGTTAACAGAATGGACCAAACTTCTGCAATAGTCCTGTTTCTTCACGCCTTTGGGAAGGATCCAGGAAGCCTCCTAGTTGATCAAGCATACTCCGGGCCAGGCCTAAGAAGCATGTCTAGGGACTTCCAGCTCCTGGTAAGTAAGAAAACAAGAAAGTTGGCAGGTGAGAGCGAAGGCGAAGTAGGGAACCCCTGCTCTGTCAGAGGGATATGTGGCCACTTGGTCCCAGCTGTCAGTGGCCTTTCAGGAATGAAGGCTGCTTGTTGCCAGATAGGCCTTAATTCTTTAAAGTGCCAGAACCCTATAATATTGTGTAAAATCAAAGGATGTTCTATCACATGAAATCTGCTGACTTATAGATCTTGGAAACTAATATCTCCATAGAAACTGAATGAGATGGACAGGAGGGCAGCAGTCTCCTGCTGGTGACTCCTAACTTCCCTCTTTAGGATTACCTAATGCTGGCCGTGTGTTTATTTTTATTTATTTACCTATTTAATTTAATTTATTTATTTTGGTTTTGAGACAAGGTCTCACTATACAGTTCAGGCTGGTCTTGAACTCTCTATGTAGCCTGGGCTGGCCTCAAACTCACGGCAATCCTCCTGCATCAACCTCCTGAACACACACTTTGAAGATATCAATATGCAAAGCAGCAACTATTGTTGGTTTTTTTTTTTGTCTTTGGTTTTTTGTTTTTCGTGTTTTTCTGTTGTTGAGAGGATTAATTGTCTGACCAGTTTTGCATGTCTGTATCTGTGTTCATATATATACACTTCGAAGATATCAATAGGTAAAGCAACAACCACTGTTGAGTCCATGTCACCTTGTCTGTAAATCAGTTTTGATTGTACTATTTTTTATGCTAATTTGTGTCTGTTTGTTAATATGTTTTTGTGCTTTTATTTTTTAAAAAATAAAAAATAAAAAATAAAAAAATAAAAATTAAAAAATTAAAAAAAAAAAACACCTCCTGAGTGCTGGGATTACAGGCATGAGCCACAGCACCTGGCTGCTGGCAATGTTTTAAAAAGCCACTTGTTCTCGAAGGCTGAGATGGAGATGTGAGACATGGCTTTGGCTTCATCCTGACCTGGGACCCTGGGTAACTCCCCAACTTTGCTGAGTTTAGGATTCCCCCTCCACACACCCGCCTCCCAAGGGTTTTTAAGTACAGTGATAACTGTACATAACTGGGCACTGTGATTAAGAGCCCAAAAAAGGCAGCCTGGGATGTTTGTTTTGCAGACTAGAAAATAATTCACCTGTGCATCTTGGACAGTAGGCCACACTCTGTGATCACCAGACATGGGTGGCCACTCTCCTCCCATCCCAATTCAGTTGACTCCTAGAACTTCACCCTCACTGATGGTACTGTGGGAGCACCAAGATGTCAGCTCAGTGCATCCAGACATCTCGCACCTCCAAGGGCTTACCCCAATTATTCTCTTCTGAGAAGATAAATACCTTCTGGGTTCTGGTTTTATTTAAATTGCACCAGACAGTGCAGACAGTGTTCTCAGAGGGAAAAGTAGTCAAACAAGCATTAGAAGCCTTCTGTATTAGAAGTCTTTCCAGCCCCGATCCTCAGCCAGGCAACACCAACCCATTTAAGTAAGGATTTTTCCATTTTATAAAAATATCTGCTTTTGTCTTATTTACTCAAAATTAAAGCTCCTTTCCCATGCTGGGCAACCAGCTGCCTGTTCCTTTCAGACTGTAGTCTTTGTACCATAAGCCCAGGAAGCAAGCATGTGGGGAACATGGTAGCAAAGCAAAACCCTATCATGGTGCTGTTTAGTTCCTGGTACTCAGCACCAGGGAGGCACAGCATGAGTTTTCTGGCAGGTGACGGACCTCCTGAGGGGTGAGGTGAGAGGACGGCTTTTGGTCCCAGTCTCCCTGCTCCTGGAACTTCTGGGCAACTGAGTAGCTGCTACACCCACTCTAGTCATTAAATATTATTTGGCCTCAGAGCTAGCATTTGATCTTAGATTTTCTTTTCTGTCATTTGAGCACCTTTTTAAACACAATGAATTAAAAAGTGAAAGCAGCTGACCCCAAGAGTTCAAAGGTGATGCAGAGGTGATTGCGGAAGTAGAAAAAGTCCTTCATGTGTACCACGTTGTAGGTGTTGTCCTTGTCCCTTTTTCTGAGTGCTTCCAGGATCTTCAGCTCCACCAGGGCCTGGTGGTGAAATCTGCAGTGGTGGAGGAGTGACAGAGAGGGTAGGGAACGGGGACATGTTATCTGTGGCAATTAGCCTGTTCCCTCACTTCATCCCCACAGCCCCAACAAGAATGTCTAGGGTGGCAGAAGGCAGTAAAACTCCATGGTCTTCCTTCTGCTTTGCCCCTTCATGCAATAAAACGGGTAGAGAAAGAGGAAAAGGAAAAAAAGAAGAGTCGGACAGGGTTGGCATTCTGGAGTAGCTAGAGCAAGGCGCCCCTCTAACACAGCCTGTGTCACTCACTCATCAAGCCAAACCTTTTTTTGTTCCTGATGATTTTCAGGGCCACCAACTCATTGTTTTTGTGATCCAAGCACTTGGCCACCTGTCCAAAGGACCCTTTCCCAATCATCTCCAGAACTTCATAGCGGTAGGCAATGTGGTCATGCAGAACCTGCAGAGGCCAGGCTGGTGGTGAGAAGAATAGCCAAAGGCTCTTGGGTTTCTCTGACCTTGAGCCCCTGGATCCCCAATCTCAGTTCCTGGGTCACTCCTGGAGAGTTTTCTGAATTCCCACCCTCATCTCATTGCCCCTGCAATAGTTAGGTTGTTGCCTGGATCCCAGACCACCAGGTGGCGCCAGGAAATGGTCTTTCAGGCTCAATTCATGTCAAGCAACAGTAAGAACACTAGACAGACCTTGGACACTTGGGTTCTAGCACCAGTCTGCTGGTCTGCTGCATATTTCAGGACTTGTAAATTAGAAGGTTGGAAAAAACCAAATGTCCCTTACATTCTAGAAGTTCTGTGATTCTTCAAGTTGAACAGGTTTGGGGGACATTCCCTCTCTGGTCCCCTCTCAATCAGAGGCTTTATGCCTGGCCAGAGCTGGTGCTTCCCTGGACTTATCTAGACTTAACCCTGTTCTTGCATTAGTAGCACAGAACTTGGTAAGGGTAAGATTTTCTAAAAGCCATAATCATCCATGTCTATCCATCTGCTGGAAATCAGGGAGCAAGTGTTTAAACAAAGCCATGGGAAATTTTCCATTATATACCATGGCTAGGTGGCTTACCCACCTTAAGCTGCAGTGCCTTTGTCTGTAAAGATGAGATGAGATTCTGGGTCAGATGGCCTATAGTATCCTCAGGCTCCGTGAGTCTCTGACTTCCATGTTGCACTCAGGAGTTTGGGAGAGGTGAAGAATGGGTGTTTGTATGAAGGTGAAGATGTGTTGTTTGTGAGTGGGAGGGTGTTGGGGACTTTTACAGAGGAGGAATAAAAACTGTTAATCTGAGAATAAACGTTATTGATATGTGGAAGTGGGTGGACAACTTGTAAATTAGGAGAACTGGACAGTCTGCACACATATTGTGTAAAGCACATGAGTGTTTTCCTAGCCTTTGAATTTATCTTCTTCATTTAGCTTACATGTCAACTTTTATGTTGATTGTGATCACTTGAGAGCAAGGCCACGTTGTACTCATTTATGACAGTTCCCTTCATACTTTCAGAACAGATGCCTAACCATTTGAGGTGGCTCAATAAGTAGGTATAAAATGAACGTGTATAGACAAAATAAATAAAAGAATGTAGTTAAATTGCTTGTTTATGTGCATTACGTATTTGTGTGTGCACTGGAATGAAACAGGGACGAAGATTTGGAGATTGTAGAGAACACAAATGATCTCTCCCTTCTAACCAAAAGTATGACCCTCTAAGATTTGAGACTTTGGCACAAAGCACCAGTGAATTCACTTATGGGCGGTACTGATATCTTTAGGGAATTTCCCCGACTCTAGGCTCCGGTAGGATAGAACATGAGAAGGAGTAGGGAGGGGAGGGTTGGGAATGTGTGGCTGAATTGAAGGTAAGGTTTATATTGAACATTGTTAACCAAAGGCCCATTGGTTTGTGTGTGTGCATGTTGCCTTTTCTAAAGTGAAGACCCATAGCTTCTATTGGATTCTCAAGTGGATCCTTGATATAAAATTGCTGAGAATCTGGACTCCAGATGGAGGATGTTTGACAAAAGTTTCATCCTTGTTTCTCAAAGGGCTGTCTAAGGTACAGGAGCTTTTTAGAAATGCAAACTTTCAGGTCCCACCCTAGTCGTGCTGGATAAGAATTTGCATTTTATCGAGACCTCCATGCATTGGTGTGTATGGCAATACTTCAGAAACTTAGCCTTACGTCTCATTAAGAAAATCTACCTTTTCCATGAAGCCAGCTCACCTTCTCTCCTAGAAACAAATTATGATGAAATGTCCACAACAGGAAACTCCAGAAATCTTATATCCTGGTAAACTAAGCAGCAGTCATCTAGACACCCTCAGAAGAGGGGATTACTGCCTACTTTACCCTTCAGCCTGGGAAAATGCAGTATGTATTGGAGATTATAGAGAACACAATAGTAGGTGCCAAACCAAAGCAATACCATATTTGAAGGATGGAAGAACATACAATTTAGTGTGCACAATACCCTGCTAAAAGAACAGTAATTTTCTTCAGTGGCACTTAGAAGATTTAAGGATTTGCATCCTGGTGAGCTCTCACAGGCTCTTCTGCACAGCCCTGGGCCCCGGAAAAGGCTAGGCTGCAGGAAGATGCAGCCTCCCTAGTACTGTCTTCTCATTCTTTCTGTACAGTCCCCTCTGCGGATGCTTGTATACCTCAGACTGTTGTTTCTCCCACAAAAATAGGACTTTTTGTCACTGTAGTTCCTAGTGCATAGCACTGAACTTCATTCCATTTTCCAAAATTTGGTGCCAACACGCCCTCTCTCTCCTCTCCTAACTGGACCTATGGGGTTGCCAGTTGTATACCTCAGAAACAGATACTTTATAAGTATCTCCTGCCCTTTTCCTTCCCAGTCTGTGTCTTGCCCAAGTCCCTGAAGTCACCATGACCCAGTCTCATTACCTTCATGTAGTAGCCATGCTCATCATCAAAACTTGTCTTGCTAAATTTCCCAGGGTCCACGTTCAGCTTCTTAGCTTCAAGCCCCAGAAACCACAGTTCTGTGTAGCTCAGGATTTCACTTTGCTCATAAAGAGACAGCTGATTCTTATAAAACTTTAGGGCCTCTATGGGGAAAATACAATTGTCAGTTAAGTTGAGGGAATGTGCAGATTTGCCCAGGGTGCTGATGATGTGACATCCTTTCCAGTCTATGAAACTTGTCCTTAACTAGGGGGCTCACTGAGGGACCACACATCACGAACCTCAGCAGGTAGAAACGTAATGTGATTTAATCTCAAGATCTTGCACTTATTTCAATAAGTCAAAAGGAAAACACAAACGCAGGGAAAGAAGAATTTAGTGCCCACAAAGTGGGTAATGAGTTTAAGAAAATCCAGAAGTAATCCACAGTAGTCTTGTGTTAAGGTTGCATTTTTTGAGTTCATGTGGAATTGGGATACACAAAGGGTCTACCTGGAGAGGTTTGAAGCTATAATGTCCAGGACCAGGTAAGTGACACGCATACAATTTTCAAGGCCCAGCTGGTATTCACACTCAAGTGTGAGCCAGAGAGCACCTCAGACTATAGAGGAAATGTGTGCCAGCAGCTCCATGCTACACGAGATAAGTCAGGGCTCTGGTGTCAGGGCAGCGGTTGGGAGTGGGGACTGGAATTCAGACTTCTGTAGCTAAACTGGAGAATCTCAGAGGAGAGAAACCAGGACTGGGGAACACACTTTGTCTTATGTGACCAACTATTGAAAGCAGAGGAAGAACAACAAGGAGGAAGAAAAACATCTGGGGCTCAAGATCTCTCTTTTCCTCTATGTGGGCCAGTCATGTAGAAGCTAAATAAGGCATGCTCCTTATCCAGGAGATAAAACCAATGCCAGGAACAAGGAGGCAGGTATTACTGCTACAAAGGCAGAATTAGCTCAGAATTGAAATTATCTCCTCATGGATCCATCTGGAGATCATTTAAGGAGGTCAGGCAATTTTGACTAAAGCACTGCGGCAGAAGAGCTGTGAGCCCCAGACAAGGTTAGGACACTGGGGGTGTTCCAGTGACTTTGATTTTCTGCTTCTGGGTCTGGCTCAAGTCTGAAAACACCCATGTCCTATGTGTGATGTTTCAGGTCCCACCAAGATGATTACAAGGGCTCTTCCTGGCAGGTCTCACAGGGGCGGGGGCAGTTGACCTCCCCACACTGACCTTGGCCACAGCCAGTGCACTGCAGTCTCTGACCGGTGTCCTCTGTGCATACCCAGACATCCAGCCCTGGAGCCCCTACTCAGAGCCCTTTGTTGGAGTTGTGGCTGAGGTCTTTCTCGGATACCTCTGTCAAGGTTCCCCAGTAGAGAGGAAGGGAGAATTTCCAAACATTGCATTGTCTGTATGTGGTAGTTTTCCACTCATATCTCCTTTTTCCTCTCACTTTTCCCTGTCCCTAAGACAACACAATGATAGGAGCCTTTTACCGGTGTTCCACAGGTAGTGAGACAGTGCTTTTTGTTTGCACTAACACATCCAACCCTCACCCACTGTGGTTCTGTGGAGAAAGTGCCCTAATGAGAAGCTGGAGTTCACTCCTACTCATTCTTAGAGTAAGAAGATAATGGGTTGACCTGCTTCATTTGAGCTCGTCACCCTATGTCTCTGTAATACTTTGACAGTCCAGCCTAGCTCAGCTCAGCTCTTGATGCCCTGACATCACCCCCACTTCCAGTGCCCCAAAGTCATACCTGCTGCTGTCAAAGGCTTCCTTGGAGACCTGTGTTTCCTTAGAGACTCCTCCTCAGGGTTAGAACCTTGGGTTTTAATGCTAGAGTGGAAAGGTATTTTTGAAGTCTTGTTCTCCGTGGCCAGCACCTGATTATTAGTTTGATTTTCCTGTCCAGGGAAAAGGTTTGCAGTAAAGGACTATTTAGGCTCCCACTGGTGTCATAAACCACTTATCTGACCCAGAACACCCACATCTAGCCAGGATCTTTGCCTATTTCCCGGGGAGAAAACAGTGGTTAAGAGACAACAGGTTTTCTCAGTCTTTCTGCCAAAGAATGAAATATCTGTCTGACTCTCATAATATGCCCTGGGAGATCCATGTGCATTAGCAGATACAGGTGGCAACTGCAGTGGTGTGTCACTGTAGGAAGATGGAACAGTCTTTACTGTTGCTCGTGAGGAGATCAATTGCCAACTAGATGAAGTAACTTGCCCAAGGACACAAAAACTTGAATGTATGTGTGTATAGTATTTGTTTAACTTGTTCCACCCCAATATTATCTCACTTAATCCTTACACAGCAAAGGCAGAGAACACGGGAAGAAACAATATTTTTATGAGTCTACATTTATACACCAGAACTGTATTTTCTCTTTTCCTCAATGAATCTTCATCACAACTTCACAAAGAACACATTTTTTACATAAAAGAAGCCAAAGGCATATTTTTTCATGCTGGCATTCATTGTAAAGAGTGAGCACAGGACTTGAACCCAGTCCTCCAGTTGACTGTGCTTTTCCTTGCCTTCTGCGACCCTTCTAGACTTGGTTCTGGACTGTACCCAGGGTCATGTCTGCTGCCTCA
Organism: Dinomys branickii; assembly: GCA_004027595.1. NCBI lineage: Eukaryota > Metazoa > Chordata > Mammalia > Rodentia > Dinomyidae > Dinomys > Dinomys branickii. The sequence goes on along the minus strand of PVLD010007281.1, from coordinate 64,821 downwards.
TCCTCACCTGAGACCGAAAGGGTGGTTTCAACAGGTTTTTGTTGCCGATGCATGGGAAGTTAACTGAGTTCTTCTTCCCACTGATGTCCACAAAAGGGCGTGAAGTAATGTTAGTGCTTGTAGTCTAGAAGCAGAAAACGGATATTTTACAAAACCCTCTGGCGAGAAAATGTCTCCAGGGGTTATTTCGTCCAGCCTCTCCCCACAAGGATGACCCTAACCCAAGTACTTGGACAGAAGTGCAGATTGGAGGGAGTAGCACAATCTAGTGAATAAGCTCTGGTTTAAGTGTGCAGTTTACAACTTTATAAACTATAGACTTTAAGCAGGTCTCATTGACTTTCTAAGCCTCAATATTTCATTGCTAACATGGGGACAAAAGTGGAACCTACCTCACAGGGGTTTTGTGAGGCAGTACATGTAGATTATGTCATAAATGGTAGCTACTATTGGCTTTATTCCAATATCTTGCCATCTAGACATAGCGAAGTTCTTCCTCTTATACAGTGCAAATCTTCCATGATGCAATCTTCATTTCCTCTATGGCTACTTAACAAACTTGGCCTTCTGTATTTGGATCCCTGCCTGCTATATTGATTGATTGGAAGAGATTCTGACTATTAATACATAGCAATACTTAAAATTATATAGAGTCAAAATGGCCATACTTCCAAAACTGTTACACATATTTAGTGAAACCCCAATCAAAATACCAATAGCGTTCTTTATAGAACTAGAGAAAGCAATCCTAAAATTCATATGGAACCAGAAGAGAGCTAGAATAGCAAAAGTAATTCTAAGTAACAAGATCAAGGCAGAGGACATCTGTTATGGTTTGTGTCTGGGTGTCCCCCCAAAGACACATGCAGTCATGGGGCGGGCTTTTAGAGTTTATGATTGATTCAAGGTTCAGTGTTGGAATTATGGATGTGAGTGCCACATCCATGCTGGGGTGGATAGGATAGTTTGCTGATGTAAGGGAGAGAAAGAGGCTGCCTGCCACCGCTCCTCCCTTTTGCTCCTGCTGCTTTTGCTGTTTTCCACCGCCATCAACTGTTGCCCTCTGCCTTGTGACACTGTGCTTTGGAGCCAGACAAGTATGGACTGAAACCTTCACAAACTATGAGCTAAGCAAACCTTTTCTTCATTAATGTTGGGTGTCAGGTATTTTGTCTCAGCAACAAGAGAAAGGTAACCAAGACAACATCACAATCCTGAATTTCAAAATATACTACAAAGCTGTGGGAGACCGCAGAGAGACCTGTGGTCTGCATCCATCTTGTACTGCTGAGAGATCTGCAGTCCGCATCCATTTTGTAAGCTACCAGCCATCTTGAAGTTTTAGTTTCGGTTTCCATATATGGTTAACTTCCTGTAGTTATGTAATATCTTCTATATATGGTCAACTTCCTGTCGTTATATAACATCTTATGTAACAACTTCCATATACGGTCAACTTCCTATAATGATGTAATATCGTATGATGTTTGTACCTCCCTCCGTTGCCTGGTTACCTATTGACGTCAATCCCCGCTCCTGTACTGTATATAAGCCCGAAACTTCCGCTCAATAAACGAGGCTTGATCAGAATTTTGTCTTGCCTCCATTTCTCGTGTCTCTTGTCTCAGATTACCCCACTCCCCCTCTCTTTAGGAGCCTTCGTTGACTACCCGCGGGCCGGGACACAAAGCTACAGTGATAAAAATGGCACAGTACTGGCAAGAAACAGACTTATGGATAAATGGAACAAAATAAAGGATACAGAAACAACCTCAGGTACACTCAGCTATGCTATCTTTGACAAGAAGGCCAAAAACTTTTGCTGGAGGAAAGCTACCCTCTTTAATAAATAGTTCTGAGAAAACTGACTATCCACATGCCAAAGAATCTAGATCCAGGTCTCTCATGAAGCACTAAACTAAAATCAAAATAGATCAAAGATCTAAACATCGGAACAGAAACAATCTATTGTGAAACAAAGTAGGTAAAACCCTTGAAGACATTGGTATAGGAAAAGACTTTCTGAAAAGAACCCCAGTTCCATAGGAAATAATAATAAGAATCAAAAAAATGGGATCACATCAAATTAAAAGGGTTCTGCACAGCAAAAGAAACTACCAAAAGAGTGAAGAGACAACCTACAGTATAAGAACAATTTTTGTCAGCTACTCCTCTACAAGACTAATATAAAGAATATATAAAGAATTTTAAAAAATAGACTCCCAAAGTTTTCTTCTAAAAAGAATAAAAATAATAAAAAACATAAGAAATGATCAGAATTTCAAAAAAACAAGATAATAGGAATTCAACAATGGTTTTTATATTGCACACTGTTATCTTCAAAGGAGTTGTTCAGATTATCAGATATAAGCATGTAAAATTGGTCAAAACATTAAGCATTAACTGTTCCTTTCAATAAATAATAGAAATTAGTAGTACAATTATCTATCTTGTGTATATATATTTTCCCTTCCTTCTTTCTTTTCTCCTTTCCCTCATCCCAATTCATTCTTTCTTTTCTCCATTGCCTCATCTTTCATTTTGAGCAGTTTCTTTCCCTTTCACAATATCTATCATATCTTTCAGATTTTATTTACTCTTTCAGGTTCTTAAGCTAGGGAGACAGCACAATGTTTACACATGCAGTAGACCTGCAAATTTAAAGACCCAGTCAAAGTTGGGCACTTGAAAGGACTGGACTCTGCTCAGATGAAGAAGTTCAAAAGGCAAATGAGTACATGAAAAAATGTTCAGCATCACTGGCCATCAGAAAAATGCAATTAAAGCAACACAAGACTCCATCTCACTCCAAAAAGAATGGCTATCATCAAGAAATTAATCAATAATAAATGCTGGTGAGTTGCAAGGGAAAAGGAAGTCTTCATTATTGGTGGGATTGGTACAACTTCTACGGAAATCAGTGTGGAGAGTCCTCAAAAAACTAAAAGTAGAAATTCCATTTGACCTAACTTCTAGGTATCTTCCCCAAAGAGTTAAAAAGATCACACCACAGTGATGGACACATATGTGTGTTTATAGCAGCACAACTCATATTAGCTCAATCTTGGAAGCAGCTTTTATGCCCATCAACAGTTGAGTAGGTAAAGAAAAGGTGGCATTTATACACTATGAGGTCTTACTCTGCCGTCGTGCATACATTTGGGTCATCTGTAGGGAAATGATTGCATCTTCAGACCATAATGTTACGTGAAGTCAAACACAAGCTAAAATATGGTTTCTCTTATATGAGAAACTTGATAAATGAATAAAATGTAAAATAAAAGACAGATAAGGAAAAACGTTATTGTAATCCAGTGTGGAAAATGTCTCTAAAAGTATACTTTGATTTAGTATAACTGTTTTCAGTGTTTTATATGATTTTGGTCTGTTGGTCTGACTATTAATCTGTATGTCAACTTTATAAGGATTTGTAAGAGAAATAAATAAGTCTAATCCTGGCAAAAAGAGGAAGAGAAAAGGAATTCAGAGAAACTATTTACATGTACCAATTCCCCACAATGGATGTAGTCACTGTTTACTACAAATGTATACTAATTAAAATTAAAATAAATGATAACTAACGTTGGAAGCCACCTATTTGTCTATCAGTAGATGAAAGGGTAAAGAAAATGAGGCATTTATACACAATGGAGCACTACTCTGCCATAAAGAAAGAAAAACTTGAGTCATTTGCAGGAAAATGGATGCACCTTGAGACCATAATGTTAAGTGAAGTAAATCATACACACAAGCTTAAAAATCTCATAATTTTGCTTATGTGAGAAACTCAATATATAAATAAAGTGTAAAATAAAAGACAAAAGATAGGGAAATTGTATGGAGAGGGAACATGAGACGTGAGTAGAATGCTTTCACTGTTATGCTGAGTTGACTGAAAATGCTTACTGAGAGATACCCCACCATCTTTCCCTCATCTTTTCTTAGAGAAAAGGCACTAATCATTGCTTCTTACCTTATGTAAAAATCGGGTCATTCTAGGGTTCTTGATATTGGAAGGCAGCTTTTGGACTTGGAGCAAAGGTTGACTCTTAACTTAGATCAACTGGAAGAAATTTGTAATAGTGCTTGATATGGCTTCATCTCAAGCTGCTTGGATGTTATTTTGTCTCATTACAACAAACAAGATATACTTGAAGCTAGTTTTCCTGGACCCAAAGCCAGGAAGAGTTAACAGAAGCTCAAAGAAGCACTTATTGAATGCATTAATGAATTACTACCCAAACAAATGAATTTTCCGCTAATTTTAAACATGGGCTGCTGACTCATCCCTATGGTTTTCACCCTCAAAATATAACCCTTTCTTCAAGCAAACTCTTGGCTTGAATCTCTGGACATGGGAAAGAATAAAACACTAAATGGTTCTTGCTTTTCAGAAAAGAAAATGTTCATAGCTTTGCAGAGAATTCTTTTCTGTTCAAAGGAGTTCAAACAAGACTTAGTGGAACCTGCCAGCATATAAGCATCCATATTGAACACCAGTGATTGACCAGAAGAGACTCCCACAAAGGGATGGAAAGAAAAAAGTTAAAATCCAACAGTGGTGTGTCCCAAAGGCTGGCAAGCACAGTGTGAAGATATGTGACATAATGGGGTGCCATCACTTTATACAGATAAAGTGATCTAATGACTATGTATTTCTTTTACTGGTCACTTAAAAAATTAACTAGCACATTAAACATGGATATTGTGGCTATTATTAAGGATAAGAGCAAAAGTTAAGTAACAAAAAGAAAATGGAGAGTTAGTGTTAAGAGATGTGGCAAAAATTGTGACAAAAGTTTAACAAAAGGGCCACAGCTTAAACATTAAGTTTGTTTCTGAAGAACTCAGGGTTCTTCTTCTCTAGACCACCCCTAGGGAAATGAAAGATATTTATCCAAAGCTGAGATGCAGCAGAGTGAGGTCCACCTCTGTAAAATCTGGCAATGGGTACAACATGTCCATTTATCTTCCAGTTTAGCTAAATTCTCCACAAAGCTGTTCTCATGGGGACTATTTGTGATAGCCAGTTTTCAGCCCCAGCATCAGTCTGAGAGTGCATATTGCATAGAGCAGGGCCATATCTGAAACCACATTAGTTCATTGGCCAGTGTACAGCATAGGGAGAATTTGGTTATAAAGGGAAATGATGATATGTAAGGAAATACTGCAACTGTAAAAGGCGAAAGATTTATACGATTTGAAGAGAAACCAGAGTATGAAATACTGCAATTGTAAATTTCACTGTCTCAACTTCTCATGAAGTTGTTTTTCAGGATTAATACTCAGAATGTCATCAACAACAAGCTGACCTTGAGCATGCAGTGAAGAGGTGAAAGAAAAATGAAAAGTACATTTAAAAATATAACTCAAACTAAGTATCAGACAAAGCGCATGGACAGTAAGTGTCAACAGAAAAGGAAAATAGCACTGTACGTGCAACATGCCCAGGAGGGTGGAGCTGGTTTGGAATGGATGTGGGTGGTGCTCAGTCTGGGCTTTGACTGAGAGAAGGGGAAGAGGAAAAGGTCAGTAGGTTAAATGACAGGATCCAAGCACACTCCAGGGGTCCTCACTGCTCAGGTTGAGTAGACAGGCACAGGCCAGTGGTGGATTGTGGAAAGCACTGACAGCAAGGTCAAGAAATTTGCACCTTATTCTATGGGCAATAATGAAGCACCAACAGCTTGTATATTATGTGCAAAGCAGTATTTCAGAAAGACTTCATTCTGCCAGGTGTGATGGCCCATACCTATAATCCCAGCATTCAGGAGGCTGAAGCAGAGGATCACTGTGAGTTCAAGGCCAGCTTAGGCTACATAGTAATTTCAAGGGCAGCCTAAACTGCATAGCAAGACTCTGTCTCAAAAAAACAAAACAAAACAAATAAATAAGTGACCTCTTCTTTTAGCAGTGTTATGGCATATATCTAGATGTCCTCCTGAAAGTTTCATGTATCTTTTTGGAGGTGGTTGGATCGTGGGTGTGGGATATTGAATTAAGGGCATGTAATAACTGGATTAGTTCACTTATTGGTTAGTATAGCTCTGGGTATGGATAGCACCAACCAACAATAGGCTTGAAATATAAAGGAAAGAGGCTGGCTTGCTGCCTGTTGCATCACAGACTGCTCCTCCTCTGCTATGCCATCCTGCCAGGAGCCAGCTGACTATGGTCTGAAATATCTCCAAACTTGGAGCTAAAATAAACTTTTACTTCTTTAACTTGTATGTATGGGGTATTTTGTACAAGCAATGAAAATAGTAACTTGTCTTAGCTACTTAGCAGTAAAGGAACATAACTCATGGGTATGGACCTGACAATCATACTCTTTCTTTTCATTTTGAATCTACTAGTTCCTAATCATTATTTGGATTTGAGCAGGTTATATGTGAAGCCATGTATTTCCATATAGAAATAATGTCAGTAACAGCCTCATAAAGTTGTGAGGATTAAATGAGTTAATCTGTGCAAAACATTGAAACTAGTGCCTCGCTATCAAATACCTATCCTGGTATTGTTTGCTAAATTTCATTTTCCTCATTTGCAAGATGCAAAAAGTGACCTTTGCTCTTTTCCCATGAAACAGGAAAACCAGGGGCTCAGAACTGATGGAAAATGAACAAGAAGGTATGGAGCCCACAATGGTTAAAAAACAGATTTATCTGAGAAAATAATTTGTAAAAAACAGATTTTAGCGTACCCATAGGTTGCTATGCACATACACAAGTATATATATATATATATATATATATATATATATATATGTATTTGCTGTCAGCTGACAGCAGCTAAAAGCAATAACAACGCAATAGAAATAAGCATGCCTAGCATTCAGATCTTGGTTTCTAACACTATTCTCTCAAGAAAAACCTGGGATCCTTGGAAAGATGTTTGATTCTGGAACTGGGAACAAGAAAGCATATTGTAGTCACAGAAAGTAAGTTCTAAAAAACAGGAAAAAAAATCTGCATTGATTGGAGCATTCAAAGGAGCATGGAAACTCACCATGGTCAAAGTTTGAATGATTTGCATTGGATTATAACTCAAAGCAAAAAAATCCATGCATACATATTGTCAAGCTATATGATATAATAAAGTAAAAAATGGGAGAACAGACAGATTTCCCACATAGAGGAATAAGTTGCATAGATAGTGCACCCTAATCCAGTTATCACATGCCCTTAATTCAGAAAGGGTAGCATAAGTCCCCACTCCTTAAGTGTGGACAATGCCTAGAGAACAGTTCCAAAAGGTACAGTAGGGAACAAGAGAAAAATAATAACCTTACAGTGGGGAAACCAGAGTTCAGCCAGGTGAGCAGGGTCAACATCAACAGTCATAAATCATGTTGATAGCTTGTATCTTTGGTATGATTTGATGAAAATGACACTTTACATCAATGGGATATTTCTTCCCAAAACCTATAACCCCAATCTTACCATGAAAAAGAAACAAGTGAATTCCATCCTATAATATACCTGGCAAGTACTCAAAACTGCACTCAAAACTGCATAGGTCATCAAAAACAAGGATAGTCTGAGGAACTTTTCTAACAAGAGGAGACTAAAGCGACGTGACAGCTAAATTCAGTTATGGCAGGGGCTCCCACTCCCCATAGTCCATGGCCTGTTCAGAGCCAGGCTTCACAGCAAGAGGTGAGTGGCAGGTGACTAAGCGAAGGTTTGTATGTATTTACAGCTGCTCCACATTGCTCTCATTACCACAGAAGCTCTGCTGTGGCATTAGAATCTCATAAAAGTGTGAATCCTACTGTGAACTGTGTATATTAGAGATCTAAATTGTGCACTCCTTACAAGAATCTAATGCTTGGAGATCTGAAGTGCAGCTGAGACTGATGCTAGCACTGAGGATTGGATGCAAATACATAGTAACATTAGCAGAGAGGTTTGACTACACAGAGACCATAATAAGTTAATTGCTTGCAGACTCCTATCAAAACCATATCAATGAATGGCAAGCAACAATTAAGCTGCATGTGGTAGTTGGCTGTAAGTCAGAATCCCACACTTATTTCAGCCTCTGCATAGCCCAGTCGTTATTTTACCTCTTCTCCCCAGGCCTCTTTGCTGCACTACACGTTTATCTTAGTCGCAGTTTTGGTAACCCACAAGCTAATCCTAACTAGAATGAGTAAAAAACAAACATGACTGCAGAGCACCTTTGAAAAGAGGGAAGGCCCAGTGATGAGACAGCAGAAGACTCTAAGACTGCCAACAAAACCAAAGCTTCATTTAAAAGAAATACCAAAAATCCTACATAAATTAAGGGTTCACTGCAACAGGGGAGTCACATTCTTCAAGCCACTTTGTATAACATGTGGGGACAGCTATGCAATGAAGCCATGAAAACTTTAAAACTGCATCACCACATGGAGACAAAGTACCCTACATTAAAATATAAACTTTTGGAGTTTTTCAACACAAAGAGCAAAAGAAATTTCTGAAAGCCACCATTCCATCAAATATGTCTGCACTAAGAGCATCATTCTTAAGTGGCACATTGCTAAAGTGAAGAAGCCTTTCATTATTGGTGAAGAGTGAATCCTGTCTGCTACTATTCAGAAAGTGGCATGTGTTTCTCCTTCAGCCAGAACCATAACTAGATGAGTTGGTGAAATAGTAAAGGACATTGAGACACAATTGTTAAAAATGATCAATGAAGCAACATGGTAAACAATCCAGGCTGATGAGCCTACCCATGCTGACAACAAGGTAGCAGTGCTAGTTTTTGTGCAGTATATGTTTTAGGAATATGTGCACAAGGATTTATTATATACTTTTACTGCAAACCAACACTATAGCTACAGAACTACTCAAGTCTTGGTATAATTACATATTAGGAAAACTGAGCTACCAATTTTGTGTTGGTATATGCCCTGAAGGAGCTGCTACCATGAGTGGACAGCTTTCTGGTTTCACTACTCAGGTCAAAGAGGTCACTTCTGAGTGTGAATTTATGCACTGTCACCCACAGAGAAACTCTGGTTTTCAAAGGGTGGGAATTACTCTCATTTGATAGAGAGCAATGGACTAGGAGTCCCTGTGAGGTCACAAGCATTCCATTACTGGATATACCAGTGTCCAGCCACCTGAGGAACATCTGGGAGAAATGTGCATAGAATCAGGAAGTGCAAAGACAAAGCCTCCAAGGTCCCATCCATCTCCAAGGTGACCTCTGGGATTGTACTTTAAACACAACATTAATATAGTTTGGATCTGAAAAGTCCCTTAAGATGTCTGTGCTAATGGCTTGGTACCCAGTTCTGACACTATTGGGAAATGCCAGAACCTTTAATATGTGGACCTTAGTGGGAGGGTGTGACATCAGTGGAAGTGTAGTCTCAAAGGAGATACAGAGGCTCTGGCCCTTTCTGGTTCTCTATTACTTCCCAGCCGCTAAGGGTTATGAGCACCTTTACCTCACCATGCACTCCCACCATGATATACTGTATTGCCTCACACCAGGCTCAAAGACAATGGGGCCATGTAAAAATGGACTGAACTCCTGTGACTGTGAGTCAAGAATAAGTCCTTCCTCTTCGTAAGTTGATTGTCTCAGGCATCTTTTCCTGGGATAGAAAGTTGATTAATACAACCATTCTTCTCTTTGTGGAGCCAAGGCTGAGACTGTTGAATAGAGTTGCACTTATCCAATCTTTTCACATCATGACACATACAGAAAAGTATACTTGTACAGCAACCTAGGGCAAACAGTGAAGGCTACTCAGAGCCTGCATAGCCCAGTCATTATTCAGTTCCGGCTGCCCCAGGTTCAATCAAGCCACCCCAAGGACTGGCAGTATCTGTGTCTCTGCATAACCATAACCCATTCTCAGTGGTATGTCATATGGGTTTGTGAACTTGCCAATGATTTGATCCAGCAGCTTATTCAAGAAGCACACAATGCATGCCACAGCATTTCAGTGCACCATGGCATCCCCAGGGGGCACAAGAAAGGGTGTGTGAACTCCCGCATTCAGAGTGGCAAACTCACTGACTTCTAAGTTAACATACCCTGCAATAGACCTGAATTCTGCACCTAAATTTAAAATCACCCTGTGAATGACTTTATTCACAGGGGTGCACAACAAAAGTACTTCTACCAGAGTTGCACATGAGTAGGGCTGGATACAGCCTCAAGAGGGGTCATGAAATGAGACAGGGTACCAGGGAAAATGGCAGGGCCCTTTCAGGTCTTGCACTCATCACAGCTCTTGGAAGCTTCCTAAAGAGTCGGAAGTCACTTGCAAAGCTCATTACTTTTCCAATCTTTTTATATGAACATGACATGCTTCTATAACAAAAACATACCGTCATTTAAAAACAAAGAAGCTGGGCATGGTGGCACATACATGTAATCTCAGCACTCAGGATGCTGAGGCAGGAGGATCAAGAATTTGAGGCCAATCTGAATTATACAGTAAGGCCTTGTCTCAAAGAAAAAAAGAAAAGAAAAATAAACAAATGTTATCATAGGTAACTATCAAGGGCCCAGCACAGTGACGACGGGAAAGGGAGAGAAGACAATAAAGGGGCAGTGAGCACAGCGCCAGAGAAAGCCCAGACAGAGCGGGCCAGGCCGCAGCGGAGAGCAGCAAGGGGCCTGGACAGGGGGACCTCAGAGAATGCGAGCAGGAATCCCAGTCCCGCCAGAGCTTGAGGCCATTAAGATTCTCCCCCACAGAAGCTACACTTGATCTTGAGTTCCCCTGGGTCTCCAGCTCTGATGAACTCCAGAGACCGGAGACTACGTCAACACACAGCAAGGTGCTGGTCAGAAGCCTCCAGTCTCTGATCCTCCTCCCCTAGGCCCCTCTCTGCCTCTCTCTTTCCCTTTTCTGAAACAAGTGGCTCATTTTCACTGGGCAGCACACTCAGGTTCTCACACTTGTTTTGTTCTCTTGGCAAAAAAGTTTTTTAAAAGGTAAATTCAATCTCATCGTTTTGCAAAATCCAGCTTCCATCAAATGGAAGTTAAGTTAAATTGAAAAGCTGATGAAGAGGAAGGTGGGAAAGTTGAAACCAGTTTTCCCACCTCATTTCCACCCTTCACCTGCTAGTTGTATGAAATTGCTGTGAAGGTGCCAAGCTGTTCTAGCCACACTGATCCTGTGACCCGGTCTTTCTCCTTGTCCAAGTACTTCTTTTCCCACCCATACCATCATCCTGCCTCCCTACACCAGGAGGATACTGAAATCACAGGGTACTTACTGAGCACACATATGTGCCTGCCACAGGGCTAAGGCCAGAAGTCACATAATCCAGAGTCCCTAATGGCAGAGCCCAATGAGCTGCATTTTTAAAAAAGCTCTTCATGTGAATTGTGTCCTGCCAGATTCAGGAGGCACATTTCTCATGTAATCCTCTCTCCCACCTCTGTAATTCTGTTTCCTGTTACACCATTGATGTTTTTGCATCCTTTCTAATTTAAATTTACATGAATTTTTATCTTCCCCATTCCATAAAATTATATAGCAATTTACCTTAGCCCCTCCAGGATGTAGAAAGCCCTGGGACATCAAGAGAAATCCCTCTAGCTGGCTGGTTCATCTAGGGGTTCCTAACCACGCCATCCTTAATCCCAGCATCACACACTTATATCCAGCGACCTCTGGAAAAGCCCCACCGTTGACTGCTTGAAGCTTTGGGGTGACATCTAGACACAAGCCATAACAGTGGGCACAGTCTTGATAGGGTATCTTTCTTCTGTCTTTCCTGAATGTCAAGACTAGGCTGGGATCACCCTCAGAGATGATCTTAGATCGCTGAGGGTCTCAGGATGGGAGCAGGATTCTCAGTAAGTACCATCTTTCCTTGCTTGGGGTCAAGGTCCCTTGCTGGCTGCCTGTTAGCATGATGCCCCAAGGAAGGGCCTTACCTGCAAATCCACATTCACCAAAACAAGCTGATTGCAGGAATCACAAGCAAACATGAGGATGGTTTTTCAGTTTCATATTGTCACTTATGACTTCTATCATAGTCACTTTACTCACTACTGGGACAAAATACCTGACACTCACATCTTAAAGGAGGAAAGATTTATTTTGGCTGCAGCTTACAGAGGTTTCCATCCATAGTTGGCTGGCTCCAAGGCAGGACATCATGATAGGGTAGAGGGGCAGGGTGGAGGAATATTGCTCACAGAACGCGAACCGGAAGCAAAGAGTCAAGGGTAGGAGAGAAACCTCTCCAGGCCACACCCCCAAGGGACCCTCCCTCATTCACCAGGCTCACCTCCCAGCATCACATTTGGCTTATACACTCATACACTGGTGAATGCCATGCTTCTGTGATCTATACCCTTGCAACAGCCCTACCTATGAGCATATGAGGCTTGGAGGAACCAGATGTAACCCATAACAATTTTTTTCACCATGAGTAGGATAATTGAGAATAAAGATACCCTATCAAGACTGTACCCATTGTTATGGCTTGTGTCTAGATGTCCCCACAAAGCCTCATGCAACCCTAGGTAGGGCTTTTCCAGAGGTGGCTGGATATGGAGTATGCGATGTTGGGCTTAAGGGTGTGTGATTACTAATTTAGTCTACCCATTGGTTTGGCATCCCTCCTGTAAAGACAGGTAGCCTAGATAGAATATAAAAGGGGCAGAAAGAAGCTGTTATTGTCACTGGTGGATCATGTTTTCCTATTTTTGCAACCTTCTGCCCAACCTTCTGTCCGACCTCCTGCCTTGGACCCAGCCAACTATGGACTGAAACCTCTACAAACTGTGAGCCAAATAAACTTTTCTTCCTTTAAATTTGGGTGTCAGATATTTTGTTGCAGCAACAAGAAAAGTAGCTAAGACACCCACTATACTCCCCCCATTGAAGACCTCTGCTGTCTGGTCTCCTTCCCTGCCCCTCCCCCACCCAGCTTCTGCAGCCTGAGTCACTTTAGGAACTGAACATGAACATGCAGGGCAGCCTACATCTCCCAGTGACTCCCCTGGAACACCAAACCACCTGGTTTGTCCCTTGTCACAGCCCTACCTACCACGTTAGCTCCTGCCATTAAGAAGGCCTGAGATTTTCTAACACATGCTGCTCACACCACAACACTGTTGCTGCTGCTATGTCTTCTCGGACTATTCTCCTAGCTCCCACCTAGCACCCCTTCCCTTGCTACATGCTGCCCTTCTTGACTTGGAGAATTTACCCATATGTGAGTTGTGGCCAAGGCACAGACTTGCCCAGGAAGCCTCTGTAAACACCCCTTCTGTAACCCTCAAGGCCCCTATGCTTTGTACCGGCCCCTGTCAAGGTACCCACAAAGGTGTGTGGAACAAGGTTATCTCACACCTTTCCTCTTCTGCTAGACATCAGATTCCTTAATAAAAGATCTGGTTCTCATTCTAGGATTTCAAAGCCTAATATGGCTTCTCATATTAGTAAGCACCAACATATTTGCTAAATGAAGGAAGGAAGGAAAGAAAAGCAAGAAAGGAGGGAGGGAGAAACAAGGCACTCTAGTATTTGTCCGGGAAGTGAGACAATTCTAAGCCACCTGAGAGGCAGATGAGCTTTGACTTCAGTCCATTTCTGCAAGGTCAGTCTCTCTCCTGTGTCAACTTATAGCCACCACTCCCCAGTGACTTCCATTTCCACCAAGGTCCACTGCCCTCCTGCTCCCCGGCACATCTTTTTGAAGAGATTGGACTAACAGCCTTCTCATAGGCTATTCACACTGGAGACTCCCATATGCCCATATCCCCCTCAAAGGCAATTGTGTGTTCAAAGGGAATGCCTAGAAAAGAAAGGGTTTGTCCAAATAAGTGAATCTCTACTCATAGAAGATACTTCAGGTGCTGGGTAACTGGGTGGTTCATTCTAGGACAGAAATGTCCCACAAACCCAATCAGACAGAAGCCCATTCCCATCATGAATCACACTGATCAGTTATGTAGCCACTGTCAGCATGGAGGAAAGAGGTCCACAGAAGGGTGGAACCCCAAGTCCCACATCCCACATCAATGTCCTCTGCCCTGAGCATCCTGCCTCCCCTCCCCTAGGCTGCATTCATATCCCACAGGCTAGATGGACACTGACTTGCAGATGCTCCCTATCCTTGGGTGAGAGCTTTGTACCACTTACCCAAGGGCTAGGGAGTATATGCCCTGCCTTACTCTGGGCAACAGTGGAGTTTGCCCCCCTTCAGGACTACTTAGAGCTGAATTCTGAGACGCCATGGACAGGGCTCTGGGTGTGCTATGTAAAGTCTGGCAGAGAGAGTAACCTGGCCCTTGGCAGGTATCAGACCACCCAGTCCCCTCCCCTAGGCCACCCAGCCTTCTCAGAAAGCCACCGTTTCACCACATGATCCTGTCTCACTCGTACCTTACAGGCAATTCTTTCTCAGATGGATCTTCCTGTCTCTTCTTCTTACCCCTCAAAACTGAAAACAAAAAACCTCCCAAGTGCCTAGTTGCAGCTGGATCGGCAGATAAGGTTCAAATTCTGTGCTGTCAATTCACAGTTTCCTCCTCATAAGCTCTATAATCCTTTCCCAGAGGGCAGAACAGCCAAGATCCCAAAACAAATGCATTAACACAGGGAGGGGTTGTGATGAGGAGAGAAGAAAATCTTTAGGGATTCGCTACAGAGCACAGCCAGTTAGACAGTGAGGCTCAGCAGAGCCTTGCAAAGAGCTAGAAGAGGAGGGGCATTAGTCCAATCTCCAGCCAAGCAGTTAAGCCACTTTCGCTAGCACAGACCTTTGCTGCCTCTCCTAGCTGAGTCTGTCCATACAGTTGCTTTGCTGTGTAGGAAGAAACCTGAGGTGCCTGGACAGGAAGAAGCTGCCTCCTGATTACAGCCACAGCCAAGTCTGGACTCCAGAGACCCATTAGTGGAATGAACGTGACCAGCCACATGGGAGGACCAGGAACTCATCACAAAGATGCAGCATCCTCCCAGGGGCCCTGCTTGCAGCCTCTGCTCCTGATGAAAGTGGAGGAAGGAGACCCTGGCTACGCTCCAGGGAAAGGCAAGAGCACAAGCATGAAAGTTCAGACATCTGGAGTCACTTTCCAGCACACAAAGTAGGTAGAATTGGGGGAGACATGTCTTCATCTGGATTCCATTAGTGAACCCTGGAAAATCATGGTACCAGAGGTGACTTTAGGGAATATGAAACACAATAACCTCATTTTACAGAAGGAGAAAACAAGCTCAGGTTATTCAAATTACTTGTGTAGGACAACACAACATTAGCTTTTAGCTTCATATTCACCCACCCATATCATCCGACTGACTTCTTTTGTATTCTGCCGTGAAATTGTGAGAGAAGGCCTTAATTATAAAAACATTTTTCCAAAAGCCTCAAATTAAACATAAATTCATGCTTTTAATTTGAAACATAAATTTATGCTTTTAACAATCTGTGGATATTGTTAAAAACAGAAATACCAGGCGTGGTGGCACATGCCTGTAATCCCAGCACTCGGGAGGCTGAAGCAAGAGGCTCATTGCGAGTTTGAGACCAGCCTGGGCCACAAAGTGAGCTCAAGGCCAGCCTGAACTGCATAGCGAGACCCTGTTTCAAAAAGACAAAAAAAAAAAAAAAAAAAAAAAGACAGACCCATTCTGAAAGCAAGTGTTAATTCCATAAATTGGATACTAAGTTCCCATACTCTGAAGTAGATTTTTGCATCATGTAGCAGGGCTAGAGAAGATGTTTTCTAAGGCCTTGTTTAGATTTGTTTTATGCTTTTGCCTATGTACTTTATTCTGCCTGAAATGCTCTTCCTCTAGCTCACATTCCTTGAACAACCCCAGGATGCACCATTCACCTGGAAGCAAATGTGAAGAATGTGCCCTGTTACTACGCCCTGTGGCAGTCATGTGGCTGACTAGCAGAGCGGAGGAACAGGACACAGTGCCCTGGGCAGTGAGCAATGACTTACAAAGCTGTCTTCAGGATTCCAGAAAGCCTCATTCCTACCTCAGTGAGAGTCCTCACCATACCTATCGTCACTTGTCTGTCAACATGCTTGCGCCCCACTCCACTGAGATGTGCATGATTGCCTTTGTATCCCAGCACCACGGGTGCTGCTTGGATTGGCTCAAAGTCAGCACTTGTGGGATGACTGAACATCATCAATCCGTGGTCTTTAAAGAATCATAGGGCAGAGAAAAACACATGGACTCCAAAGTCACAGAGCTACACTCAGTTCTTGCTCTGCCAATTGCTAACTGTATGACCTTAGCAAACGATCCATACTCTTTCAGCTTCAGTTGTGTTTTCTTTAAAACAAGACTAGTTTTTAGAAGTTACAAAATACACAAAGAAATGAAGTACTGTGTGAACTAGCAGAAACTATAGTCACCAGAACCAGATCTCTACCCTGCAAATAATTCAAATATTGGAGCTATCAATAAAAACTTTTCAATTACCATAGACAATCTACCTAAAGAAATAAAAAGACTAAAACTGTGAATAAAATATATCATACAAATGATCCTATACTGTGAAAGTAAAAGTGAGCTTACTTTTAAAAGTGAGATGAGACTTTTCAAATAAGAAAGTAGTTAAAATTTAAAACTCAGTGATGGGCTTAATAGCATCTTATACATAAACAAAGAGAAAATCACAGAATGGAAAGAAATAAGTTTGAAGAGGTTAACCAGCAAATACCTGAGAAACGAAGAATGGAATGTATGATTAGCATTACAGGAATGGGGTCGAACAGATGCAAGAGAAAAGAAGGTTAAAAACTTCTCTTTTTTTCTTTTTCATTTTTTAGGTACTGAGGATTGAACCCAGAGCCTTTGCACAGAGCTGCATCCTTGCCCTTTTGCAGCAGGGTCTCTAAATCACTAAATTGCCCAGGTTGAGCTCAAACTTGCAACCATCTTGCTTCAGCCTCCTAGAGTGCTGGGATTACAGATGTGAACCACCTCATCTGGTGGGAAAAGCATATTTATCAGGCTTCCAATGTCTACCAGCCAGAGAACTCATGTTTTCTTACCTCCTTATAATAGCACCACATCAGAGAAACATAAGGCTGTTATAGTTCCACAGTGAGCAGTCAGAGAAATCTAATCAAGGTCTCATAGCTGACATTTAAATTGACATCTGTCCCCACATGGTAGAAAATAACCTTTAAAATAGTGTCCACCACACCTAGAGACTCTGATTTCAATAGTCTTTAAAACTTCCATGGGCAAATCAAAATACATGGCAAGATTGAAAACCACTGATCTACTCAGTTTCAACCCTTGGCTACCAAGAGAAGGGAGTTTACAATCTTTCATCATTTAATCAAAACACCATGTCTTCCTACAAAGCAACTGTTGGCCTGTTTCACTTCTCACTATCTCTCCAACACCTAGAACAATCCTGGGAAACAAACATATACTTAGTAGAGTATATGTAGAGGAAACAAAATGGATAAAAGATCTTCTGAGGTTTCATTTCACAGGAATGCACCAATGTTCACAGGAATGCAATGACTGCCCTGGCTAGGCGTATTCAGCCCCGAGCGGGCCTAAGGGTGTTTCGTGCCTTTAAAGCAGGAAATCTGGTAGAGATGCAATTCCAGCCATCTACCTTACTCTTCCAACAGACACATTACAAAAGAAAGAAGGAACAGGGGAAGTAACTTTAATAATCTGTTTTATTTAACAAAATACACTCAGGATGCCATTTTAATGTGGATCAATACAAAATTATTTTTACAACTTGTTATGGTGGATACATTGTGCCAACTTGGGGAGTCTAGGTTGGGCTGAATGACTGGGCAGGAAGCCAGGGTACTTGCTTTGTATATATCCTGAGCCTGTGGAAGAGCAAGGCATGGAGATAGTACCACTCCCTGGGTGGTACTATCTGTTTACAATGTAAGGGAGGTAGAAAGAGGCTGCTTGCCGCCATTCCTCCCTTTTGCTGGTTGTTTTTGCTGTGCTCTGCTGCCATGAATGTTTGCCCTCTGCCATGTGCCACTGCCTCAGAACCAGTCAAGTATGAACTGAAAGCTCCACAAACTGTAAGCTAAATAAACCTTCCCTTCCTTTATTTTGGGCATTGGGTATTTTGTCTCAGCAACAACAACAAAAAAAGGAACCGAGACACAACTTTATCAAGGTATTAATTGATATAAAGTTCAATCAACTGTAAAAAATATTTAATAAGCTATTTTATTTTTTCACAACAAATCTTTGCAATCTTCTATGTAGCATATTTAACATTCTATGGCACGTCTTCTTTGGACTAGCCATGTGTGGAGGCCCCATAGCCACACCTGGCCAGAGGCTGCTGCACTGGACAACGCAGTTCCAGAGAATAAACCAGCAAACAAATATATAACTAGAAAAAGTAGAGAGGGAAGCCTGTCTAAGAACTGACAGCCAACAATGAGTGATTTAAAAGATTTAAGAAAAATAACAGGAAAAAATACCTACATGTCCCCATACAGGAAATAGAGAACGTCTTTTACTCAATTCAAAGATCCTTACCTTCCCAGAGGTGAAATTTTCTTTCTTTCTCATTTTCAAAATTGGTAAAGAAGTCAAACTCTGTTTCCTCAGCTTTTTAGCATCCATTTGAGTCCTGTGGAAAGGAAGATAAGATAAATAATCTTACTTTACTATATAAAAAAGGAATGAAATAGAAGTAATGGCCCATGTACTCAAGGATGGACAAAATCAAGGCAAGCATGAAGCAGGGAGCAGGCCTCGGAACAGGGCCAGAGGGCTGGGATACAGCTAAGCAGTACAGCGCCTGCCTGACAAGTGCAAGATCCTGAGTTTGATTCCCAGCACAAAACAAAAACAAAAACACAGGGCCAGAGTCTTTGCTTCTCTTCTTTCTCCTTTTGGGTGGTCAGATGAGGGTAGGAGGGACACAAGAGGGCAGGAGCCAGGGAAGAAGAGGACAAGGAGGAAGAGGAGGAGGAAGACAGGAGAAGTTGGTGGTAGCAAGTGAAGAAGACAGCAGCCAGAAGATCATTTCCTCTAGCTCACCGCAAAAGCACATCTTTCTCTTGCAACAAACACAATATTCTACAGTGAGGATGTACTGGGGGCTGCTTGCATAGTTTAATGTAGAAAAAGGGGGGACAGTTGTTAGAAATGCTTTCCCAGGGTCTCATTCAGCCACGTTGGCACTTCTGTTCAGAGAACAGCTCTATAAATCACTGACTCACTGCTGGATGAAGCCCTTGCAGAAGAACAAGGAGTCTGGCCAAAGCTCTGATTTGTATGAGTGGAGCTTGAGACAAAGAGGGATCCTGACAGGTATGCTCCTGGTCACGTTAGCAGAGCCTACTGGAATTCCACTCTGTGTTCTCGAAAGTCTTTTTCACTTTGACTCTAGCAAGAGTCAAGGCAATGAACAAATAGAGGAAATAAGGGCTGAGCAAGGATTAACACGAAGGTCACTGCTGCCCCAGCAGTGCGCTTTGTGAGGAGCTCTCCTGAGGCCCTACCAGCAAGGGTGGCAGTGCCACAGTTCTGGAATTTAGAGGACTGAAGGTGTATGAACTTTATGGTAACATGAATATGAGAAATAAGAGAAGTTAAAAACTATGGCACATGTGTTTTGTAAAATGATGCAGTCATTTTAAAACGGAGGTGAACCTTGTATATACTCAAAATATACAGAGAAAAACTAGTAGGACAGTGTGATGTTATATATGTAATAAAGTGTGTATCTTTATACATGCATATTTGAAGATCTGGAAGAAATAAATTAAAAATCAATTATCTCTGAGAAGTGAGGATAGGGGACATGAGTGGAAATGTTAATTTTTTTTTCTTTTTAAGGTGCAATGTCTTGTCTTCTTGGCCAGGGTGGCCTGGAACTCCAGGGCTCAAGTGATCCTTCTGCCTCCGCTTCCAGTATAGGCTGGAACTACATGTTCATGGTCTAGCCACCATGCCCAGCTACTATGGGAACGTTCATTTTGACACACACACAAATTTGAAAAATCCTATGTGATAGTAAACACAAAGTAATAGTTGCTTTGCTGCTAATGATCACAGTTTCACTTCTTCCTTCTCTTTGCTTCCTTCCTCTCCTTTTTTCTACAGATATTTGCTGAGCCGATTCTAATAACAGTCTTTGCCCTCAAGAGGAAACTGGTGACCTAACATAATTTAATTCATCAAAAAAGAGCAGAACATCAACTGCCAGCAACTGGGAGATCAAAGATAAAGAAATCAGAATCCTTGTTTTCAAGTTTGCAGTCTCCAGGACAAGGCTGACTCACAGTGGTGCCAGCAATGCTGCACTGCAGTATTTTGTACATAGGCATATCTGTGCATACAGTACTTCACTGTTCAGAAAGGAAATGTCTGAGATGGGCCTGTTAGACTTTAGTATTTCTACTGTAGTTGTCAGTGGTGGCTTTATCTTTCTGCCCTGAGGGCTGCTTCAGGAGTAGAAACTGGCAGTGCAGGAATAGTAAGGATTCCCCTTACCCTTCTTGCAAACGGAAATAATGTATCTAAGTGACATTCACTTGTACCAAGGAGAGTTCCTCTGCTTTTCTGCCTGTATCCTTGAAATTTTTCATGGTTCAGTGATTCACAAACTTGAGCTGAGATTTTAGAAACCATCCTGTCCATCTTCCCATCTCAGGAAGAAATTCTCTTTATAGTTTCCCTGACAATCCCTTGTCTGTGCTAGAATATTCCTCAGACAGCACACTCGTTATCTGTGCAGTTTACTTTACACTCAGCTGTTACTTTACAGAGGGCTGATACATGATAATATTTACAGAAGAATGACATTGAGGAAAATACTCTCCATTCAAACTTGGTATCCTCTGTGAAACAAGAGAACAAACCCATCCTTGTTTCTACTTGAGAGTTGACAGTTCAAAATTTGAATAGAAAAAACTTTTCTCTCCCCTGTATCCACCCACCTCCAGGATTCTGTGGGTTTCTTCAAACCCTTTTTCCCAGGCTGAGGATGTAGCTCAGTGGTAGAATGCTGGCCCAGCATGTACAAGGCCTTGGGACCCATCCACTGCAGGGAAACAAAACAGGAAAGGCCCTTCTCTGATAAATAACCATGCAGGCATGATGGAGTCAGCACGCACTGTGGATGTTCTGTACTTTCTAGATTTCCTGCAGGTTTGCCTCTTTTCTCTGAATGAGAGCTGAATTTGAGAAGCTTCCAGTCTGAGGGCAATGATGTACCATCCATGTTGAAATTTCTTAGAAGGCCAAGATTTTACAAGCTCAGGTGATTAAATCCCTCAGCAAAACAAGGGACGTTTACATGAGGTGACTCCACTGTGTGAACCTTTCCATTTAAATGGCCTTGTTCTTTGGTCTGGTCTCCACTGGAGCTTGAACAGTCAAGCCTCAATTAAGACTGGCAATGCTGGCAGTCATTTAAAACATGTCAGAGATGCCACAGGGGTGTGATAGACATTTCAAACATAGCAAAGGCACAAGTTAACTAGACTTTTAAATTCTGTGTTGTTCAGTGTCCTTTAAAGGAAAATGCTGCTAACATTGGGTATTTTCCCAGGATTCGAGCCAGTAGCGCTCCCAGCGCAAACTTGTGCTGTGGACATGGGGGACCCACCACCCCTAAACCGGTTTTGTGTCAAGGAGCTGCCTTCCCGCTGACAGGCGCTGCACATAAGGGATGGGTGGGAACATGCTTAATGCCAGCCAGATCCTTGTGTATGCCAGACGCGTGTCACAGACCTGCTTACGACCGCCAAATCCACATGCCATGAAAGTAAAGTAAGGGGGGGTCGGCAATTTTGTGCTCTAGGCTCTTGGAGTCAGGTTGGAAGCAGTTTCAGGGCAATTCTTAGGAAGTCCCTACAATCCCCTTCTTCCCTTTCTGCACCCTCCTGGAATGTTCACTGCCACGTTCTATTAACAGGGAAGCAGAACTTCGGGTCCTGAGGGTGCACGTGCTGGCAGCAAGATTAAAAGTGCTTTCCTTCTCAGGCAGCACACCTGCTTTTCTGCTTTCTGTAGGCCTTCGTTCTCCTCCTCCCGTCTAGCACACCCTACGCTTCCTGGAGAGGAGCCCCGGTGGCCCCAGGGTTACGCCCACCGCAACCCATCTGATTCCCAGCTCCTACTCTTTCGCGGTCGGGGCAGCAGGTGGGAGGAGCTGCATCCAGCAGAGGTACAAGGTCCGTACTGCTGGGGCCAGGAGTGACCAGCCATAGTGCAGGGCCACACCCTCATCCTGTCACTATAGAAACGATTTCCACCCTTTTTGTGACTGAGGAGTTAACAGGCTCTGGTCAAGTCCCAAACCACCTTTCACATCAGCCTGAAGATTCTTCCTCCTATCCCCTTTGCCCCAGTTCTTTAACAGATCAGGGAACAACTGAATGAAACCTCAGGACAGAGATACATGAAATTATCTTTCCTTCCTCTTTTCAAAACAAGTACATGGTGGTATGTAACAAAAATTCCAGATGTAATTTATTCATCAGATGAACATTATTTGAGTGTTTAGCCTGCACCAGCTTTCAGGAAAGCCTAAGAAAGATGTAACCCAATGATAGCTTGTCCCAGAGTGCAGAGACTGAAGCAGGGAGAAAAGACAAGTGAAAGTAAGTTAATCTGGGTCAAGGACACCTACCAGCTGAGCCATGCAAGGAAAGCGAGTTCAGTCCCTGCCCGTTTGAAGGCTCAGAGCCATGGGAAAGCTTGGTGCCCTCAGTATGCAGCCCTGAACAGTGAGAAAAGATTGAAGGAGGGGCGGGCAGCAGCAGAGGTAGCTTGAGAACCAGATGGGATGACGTGGACGTGTGCGCGCGTGTGTGTGTGTGTGTGTACTTTGAGCTTAGAATTTATTTTAGAGACCTCCCTGTGGCAGCAATATGGAGTGTAGACAAGTATAGTCCTGAATCAAGGAAAGAATGCTGGTTAGAAGAGGAACGGATACAATTTCAGAGTAAGAACAAATGGAAGAGCAGTTTTGAGAAGTTCAGACAATGGAACAGAGTTTAGTTACTGGGTGTGAAGGGTGAAGGAGGATACACTGAGTTCCAAGACTCCACTTTTAGGCACCTGTACTGACGTTGTACCATTTACTAACAGGAAACCCTACAGGTGGGAAGATGCTGGGAGTAGGGAGACAGGGATGTGAAGACTGAGTTACTACACAACAGGTCTGTGTCAAGAGCATAATGGAGGCCAAAGAGCCTGGTGTGGCAATCACTGTCAAAAAGGGAGCCACTGGAGTATGAACTTACATAACCTAAAAAGTGGTAGAGGAGTAGGGGAAGAATGAAATTACACAGAACTTGATGGCATGGTAAGAGAAGTGGTTGTCAGTGACATAAAAGCTTACAAAGCTGCAAAATAAGAGTAGGCAGGCAGGAGGGGAGAGAATTACAAAAGCTGTCACATGAGCCAAAGGAAAAGATGCTTCATTAAGGAAATGGTGTGTAAGATCAGCTAAAATTTGGCAATTGAAAATTATTAGCTCTATCATTCAGGCCAATTTTGACACAGGTAATTTGCAAACAGATATTATTAATATGAATAAAGCAAAAATGAGTTCATTAGGCTGGTGCCAAGTAAGTAGTCAATGATACCAGAAGCTGGTACACAGTGGGTTCCTAACGTTCACTGTTGAATTACATACCATATGGAGGAACTCAGTGATATATAACTGGAAAGTATGTTTTAAAAACGGGTGAGTAGAATAGGTAAGGTGATAGATGACAGCATAAAAATATCCATTAGGTTAAAAAAAAAAGTACACAATAGCAGTAGATAAGTGCTCATTTAATCATAATTCAAAATTACTAATTTCATGTTAACGCAAATGTTTTCAGAGTAAGAACTAAAATATTACACACTTTTTAAGGTTAGCAACTTTTTTTTTACTAAAAAGTAATCAGGAACAGTTTCAAATTTTCACTATAAATATATTCATTACTATTTTTATTCATAATAAATTAAAATTGAAGTTTCCTAAAAACCTATACTACTTAATACTGTAACAGAGATAACTATGTATTTCACAGCCAATCTTTAAAGTACTAGCTTAATATAAAGTGACTACTTTAAGAAACAGCTTCCCTTGTGTCTACAACAAAAAGATTAATATTCTTTGTAGCACTCTTATCATAAACTGTAGATAATTAGAGATAGGTGGATGCAATGGTATCAAAGAAAAGAGCATTTTGAAACTTTCTTTTATTGAAGATTTTTGACAGTGAAGAATTTCTAAAATATCATTAAATTTTATTTACTATACAATAACAGTGACTATATTAATAGGTAAAATAGTTCTAATTTTTACTGTTAAGATTTGGAGAAAATACAAAACATCCTTGCAATAGAAGTGACAGTGTAGCTTCAATAGGTTACAGGATTTCAGCAATGTCTCCCGAGAGAAATGACGATGGTCATGAACTAGACAGAGCTGGGAAGGAGCACCACGCAACAGACAACACGCACTTCCTTCACGTCAAACAGCACTGACTAATGACCATGACTTATGATACATAAGAAACAGAGTATGCTCTTCAAAAGAATGGCATGAGAAGATAATTTATAAACAAACCTCTCCCAAAGTCCTGAGGAGCTTTACAGAGAATCACAATCTTAAAGATCATTTCTATGACATGTTAAAGGGTCCCTCTATATTATAATTCCCTCCTGAATTATAAATACAAATCAACTATAAACACACTTGCAAAACTGTGATTCTCTCAGTCAGACACTTCTTTGTTACCAAACTTGGCTACTAGTGGTCTTTGGATGGAGAGGTTTAACTCGTGCTAGTCTGGATAAGCCAAGGCGGAGACTCTGATTCGGGGACTTCACAGTCACACCTGCCAGTGGGCTGCTGTTGCTGCTGCTGCTGCTACTTACAGAAGCTGCTGAAAAGAAAATATAAGAGGTAATACTCATGTCAGCAGGAAGAGGGAAAAAAAGTAGTCAAGTATCACTCCGCTTTCCAGGGTCAATCAAAAAATAAACTAAATCAAAAGTATGGCAAGTACTTAAAGGGCAGAAAGAATACAAGTTGAACATCCTTAATCTGAAAATCCAAACTCTGAAAAATTTTGAAATCTGAAACACTTTCTGGTCCCAAGCAGTTTGGGCAAGGAATAATCAACCTGTATTGCCTATTTTCCTGAGGCCAAGATAATTAACCAAAACTTAACCATGACAACTGAAATAAGAAAGCTTGGAGCAAATAACATTGATTATATAGGCATAAAGAAATGTACCCAAGTATAATTTCTGAAGTAATAGAAAAATCTAATGTGCATTTTAAAGTCCTGCAAGTTTTACAAGTACTCCTTGTAAAGAGTCTATTTTTCAATTATTAAATAAAATTTTATATGGCCAACAGTTTTCCCTCATTATCAGTGAGACTTCGTATGTTACAGCTGCATTTCTTGGGGGGCATTAGTATACATATATTCCTTGCTCATTTTCCTTTTGGGATCTTGACCATCTTCTCTTTTTGTGTAAGACAAGTAACAAACTGGCGAGCTGAGGGCCAAATCCAGCTCTCAGACATAATGTTTGGTGCATATGGTGTTAAAAAAAAAGGATAAAATTTTTAAAATGAGATTTCATATTAAAATCTGAATTTCTAGTTTCTTTTCATCCAATCTGGAAATACCAGGCCCATTACCCTACAATGCAAACATGGGAACAGTCAGATGGTGATGGGCAGCTCTGTGACCTCAGAGGGGACATGCACTCTCAAGTCCAACACAGCCCCACTCAGTTCTCTCACAGGGCCCACTTTACTTGTTCACAACACTGTCTGACCCCATCACACACAGTGGAATAGGAAGCACTGTCTGCATTATGATATTAACTCTTCACCCATATTCCATTATGTCCTCTTTATCATTTTGATTATGCTTTTTAATTTCTGTAATCATAATTTCTTTCATTGAATGATCCCTAATTCTCAAAAACTCTTTGAATGATATGGTACCATTATGTCGATAACTAACCTACCTTTCCCTTCCTTTTCCAAAACACTTTTAAAGTCCTTATTAAAAATCTTAGAATTTTTAACCTGGGAAAGACTTTGAATTTGATATTATTCCCTGACATTTCCAACGATGAAATGAAGATCCAGATAAGACTACATACTCATGCAGCCTTACTGCCAAGGCTAATTCTGGGTGTTTGTACTGGTTACCACTACAGTGACCAGTGTGGGCCAATTAAGAAAGGTCACTCAAAAGGAGCAAAGTAAATGTGCTGGATTGGGAAGAACACAGGAAAGCAGAGGGGACAAATGAAGAAAGACATACCACACAGGAAACTGATACTCAGACAAAAGATGACATACACTGTGTACAAGAAACAAAACATGGATACATTTCACTACAGTAGAGGGTTCATTCAGGTAGAGAAAAGCAGGTACAGAACTAGCAGGGAAGGCAACAATTATGTGGCCCTGGATAGGGTTTTAGTAATATCAAGAAGGCAAAGTCGAAGATTTTAATGGATTGGTGAGACTTGGCTGTGAATGCAAAGAAAACAAGAAGTTTCTAAGAACCAGAGGCTGACTTTGCTCAGACATTCGTTAAATGCCTGAATTGCCATGGATGGGCCTCAAGGCTTCAGTAAAAATGTGGAGACAAGCAGGTCCTGGGCAAAAGATTTGTTGCCAGAAATGTGTATGTCAGGAATCCCAAATTCACACTCTTTGACACTGTAATTATACTAGCAGGAATTTAATAGCAAAGATCCACAGATTTCTAAGATAAGTACTTTTTTCTATTGCAACCTTATTTATAATGAATAAACTATATACAAGCTGTCTAATAATAATAGTGGTTAAATGTCAATAGGTGCAGCAACTCAAAACACTGGTTTTGAAGAATGTGCAGTAATATGGGAAAATGCTCATATGTAACATTTATTAACTAGGAGAAGCTTCACCAGTATAAAACCTCTAAGACCCTCCCAGTGACTGTAAATATACTGTACCTGGTGGGACCCACTTTGGTCTCCTGCTTTCAGCTGAAGGACTGCGTATCTGTAATGGTTTCCTAGTGGCCTCTGAAGAAGAAACCTCCTTTGGTGAGGACTGAGATTCTAATTTGATTGTAGCTGGAGAAGAGTCTACTGTAGTCACTTATTTGAAAAATATACATAAAGAAGTCTGTCATATAGGAAGACAAAGATCAACTGTAGCATGTACGTTTAAAAATTACAGTTTCATCTTATGTAAAATTTAAAAGGCAGTATCACAAACTTGGTGAACTCTGATTAGATAAGAAACATTTATCAAAAGCCTAAGGACAGCCATCTTTTACAGGCAGGTACATGACAGGCGATGTGACCTCCGACCTCACATTTGTTCCCTTTCACCCTTTACTTCGAGGCAGACTTTGCTATGCCCACTGTTAGATAAGGAAACAGAGAAACCAGGTTTGACTGTGGAAGCTATACTTATGATCACTTCACAAGTGTCTTGTCAATGTCATAGTAGGTTTTGACAAGAAAATATACAACTCATGGGTCCTGCCCTCAAGAAATTTATGCTTTTGTCACTGGGCTCCAGGGACAAGGACAATACAGAAAAGAGTTGTCTCTAATGCAGCTTGCTAATGGGCATGTCACACTCTAGAGGTAAAGGGAACTTCTAATCTGGTATATGTATTTAGAAGTCACCGGGAAGTAGGTGACATAGCTGAGCCAAACCAAGACTCAAGGGTTGAGGGAAGTTTTCCAGGTAGAAGGAACAATGAGGAATTCCAGGGCCAGTACTGGGATAGAAATCTTAAGGACAGGAAAAGGTGAGAGATACAGTCTGGGCACAGTCACTTATACAGAACTTTGCAGGCCATGCAAAGGAGGCTGAGGGGGTGAGGGTGGATTAAGACAGGGAATATAAACTCACATTCAAATGATGGTTGCTTTTTAAGTGACTATGAATTAGGAATGATTTCACTGTTGAAATTTTTTTTTTCCTATTTTCTTTTTTGGCACCAGGAATTAAACTCAGTGCCTCATGCCTGCCAGGCAGGCACTGCAGTGCTGAGCTATATCCCCCGCCTCTCACTGTATAATCTTCCTAATGTTATATCTATATCCTGCTGGATAGGCCCTCTCCAACAGAACTTTCTGTGATGTCAGTCATTTCCTGTATTTTGTGTTGTCCAATGCAGTAGCCACATATAGTTCCTTTGTACTTGAAATATGGCTAGCAAAACTAAGAAGCTTATTTTCAAATTTTGTTTCATTTTAACTTAAATGTAATATAACCAAGTGTTGGTAGCTACCATCCTGGACAGCACTGCTTTCAAAATTTCTCTATCAAGGAAGAATAATGTGTGCTGGATAAAAGACTCTCAAAGGCTATTCAACACATTATTAGTACAATTAAAAATATAATCAATTTTCCCAATTCCAACTATTACTTAATAAATTTTACTTCCAATATTGTATATTAATGTCCCTTATGAAGCAACTTGCTCCAAGGTATATAGAAAAAGCTTCAGATAGCAAATTTCAACTTAGAAACTAAACTTTTGAGTGTGTCTTAGTGAAGAAGCACAAATATCTAAAAAAACTCCATAAAATATATTCATACTGTTAATGACTTTTTAACGTTATATCTTATAGTAGGCAAAATAATGACCCCTCAAAGATGCATCTGTGTCCTAACCTCCAGAACATGTGAGTGTGCTTCCTATCGTAAAAGGACTCTACAGATGTAAGCTAAGGCTCTGGGAAGATTCTTTTGAGCTATGTGAATGGGTGCAGTGTAATCCTCAGTCCTTATAAATACCTCCAAGTGAGAAAGAGAGTCAGAGTGACACAAGATGAGAAAGCCAGATGGAATTGAGATGTGAGCCACAGCCCGCAGGGTTCCCGCTACAGGTTGGAAAGGAAAGAAATGGATTCTCTCTCTGGCCATAGGCAAAGGATACAACCCTGCACATAGCTGGGTTTTGGCTCTTGCTGCACATTTGGCCTTTGGAACTATAAAATACAAATACATGTTGTTTTAGGCCACTAAGTTTGTGGTAATTGTAACAGCAATAGGAAACTAACACATACTTACTTCATCTCTAAAAGCTCCTACTTTAAAGTTAATTTGTGGAAAGCATTTAAATTTGTCAATAGTTTAAAAATTCTAATTAAAACCTCATTAACTAAAAATAGTGCACAGGGAAGAGTATGTCTCAATTAGTATTTAAATTTTGCTTTTGGGAATTAGCACCTTGTTACTCAGGGTGAAAAGAACTCTTGTGAAAATAAAGTCTGAGTTGGGAAAATTTTAGTTCAAGTATCTATTAAAAAACTAAAGCAGAAAAATTTGTAGCCATAAATAAAACAAACAAAACCAAAAACCCCCAATAAGCTATTATGCATTATGAACTCAAAAATATCATAACTTCTTTAACAACAAGAAGTATTTCATCATCAAGTTTTCACAAATTTGAAGTTACTCTGTAAAAATGGCTTCTAATTGGACTTATTTTGGGGGAAAACCTAAAAAAGCAGAAAGTGTCCTAAACACATGGCAAAGGAATTCTCAAAGACTTGGTCAAGCATGAAAGCTAAAACTAAGAATCACATGTCTCTGTTTAATTTGTCCAGAGAACATGTGGGGCCCGAACTGAGTACACAACTCTGGCGTCTAAGAGGCAAGATTTCCAATAAACACGTAACTGTTTGAGCCTCCACTTTTTCCTCATTTGTATGCAGGTGACTGAGTGCTCACAGGGGTGGCAGAGGGTCTTAAAGGCCAGTCAGACACACAGGCACTATACTGTTAATGCGGCTTAGTGTTCCCAGCTGTCTTCTGTCCCCACTGCTATCTTGCTTCCTTTTCTATTTTAACTAGAAATAAACATTAGCAAAATTATGTTAAAGACAAATACGGCAAACAAATCAAACTCATTTCCTTTACAAAATTAAATGTCTTATACCAAGCTTACCCAAAGTATTACATTTGGATTTAGATTTCTTCTCTTTCTTTTCTACTGGGGATTTTACCTTCACTTCTTTCCTTTTCTTTTCTTTTACTTTACTTTTTCTTACAGTGAAGTCTTCTTCATCTTCACTTTCATCAAAATCAGAATCATTTTCAGAATCTTCACCTAAAACACATTACACACTGTAAGGCTTCTACTGCTTCATCCGGTGTTTTCACACCAGATTCTTTTTTTTTTTTTGCACCAGCAATTGAACTCGGGACCTTGCACTTGCCAGCCAGGCGCTTGTGCCACTGAGCTATATCCCTGGCCCTTGCACGAGATTCTTGCATATTCTGTGCAACACCACATCTAGAAGAACACTGCCGTGTCAAAACTGTGAGAGTCAATTCATACCTGCCCCTCCATGTACATGTTGTTGACCTCAGGTCACTAACTTCACCATGCCTCTGTTTCTTCAAAGAAATTGGGATAGCCATACAATCTATTTCATAGGGTTGTTGTACAGATTAAATTATATGTATATATAAAGCATTTAGAAAAACACCTGTCAAAGAGCAAGTAAAGCATAACTGTTTGCTATTACTATGACTCACTCTAATTTCCCATCAGTAATCTTTACTTAATATCTGAATTCATCTAAGACATTTCTCTGTTT
Organism: Dinomys branickii; assembly: GCA_004027595.1. Classification (NCBI taxonomy): domain Eukaryota; kingdom Metazoa; phylum Chordata; class Mammalia; order Rodentia; family Dinomyidae; genus Dinomys; species Dinomys branickii. The sequence continues at coordinate 34,271 of PVLD010007281.1, read as the reverse complement.
CCCACAAATTCTTCTCTGTACTGCATGGGCTGATATGAACCAATGAAATAATATGAAAGTGCAGCTGCTACCTTGGAAAAGCAGCACTGCATGCTAGCAATGATCCTTCTGCGGGGAGAGTGTGGATCAAATAACCATGCCTTGTAAGAAACTCTGAAGACTAAGTGTAAGCAAGTTAGTTTTATATTCCTACAAAACATTTTTATGTGTTTAATAATAGGTATGTGCTTATTTCCAAATTGACACCATACTAAAAAGCATTAAAAAAATAGAAAATCTGTTTTTAACCTGACCAGAGATAACTAATCCAAAGAATATTTGCCTACTTATTATATGAAATTATTTTTATAGAAAGTAAACTATCAAATTCAAACATTTCCAATATTTTTGATATACTCAATTCACCCATCTTTCTTTTTTCTCCTTACTTTTGTTAGAGTTTAGACGTAAAATGTCCCCATAACCCCTGTGTGTGGAAGGTGATTAGACTGTGGGGAGTGGGACTCACCAGTGCATTTATCCAGTGATGAGTTCAGTAGCTGAACGTGCTGCCAGAAAGTGCAGCCAGCTTGGAGGTGGCTCACTGGGGTGTACTTCTGTCCCTAGCTCCTCCCTCCTCTTTGCTTCCTGGGTTGGCACCTTTTCCTCTGCCATATATTTTGTGCCTCAAGGTAGCTGACCATGATCTGAAACCGTGAGCCAAAGTAAGTGTGGGTATCTAGTATTTTGTTGCAGCAATTGGAAGATACCTTGCCTTCTTGTGGTACATTAAAAAGAATCAAAGTCATCAAATTATTATACTCCTACATTAAAACATACAAGGGTGATTAAAATATAGTTAATGCTTACATTTAAAAAGAATTACAGTAAAAAACACACTGCCATTAATTCCCCTCAAAAGAGTCCCCCTTACTTTGGACACTTAACCCTTCATTCCTGCCACTACCTGAAGCTGTTCTGTAAGTCTTTCATGTCTACTTAAACTGTTACAGCTGCCTCCATGTCTCAATATATACGAAACGTTTCTCATCCATGGTCACTTTGACTTTGTGGAAGAGCCAGGAGTCACAGTGTTGGATCTGGTGAGTAAGGTGGATGAGGACAGAGCGCCATGACTTTCCCAAGTGTGCCACCATGCTGGATGGCACTCAGCAGCAGCTGTCACAGTATTTTTGCTATCTCTTAAAGAAAGTCATACAAGAGTACTTCCAGAACGGCTTCAGAAAGTGGCAAGAATGAGGAGTGTGCTTAAAGCAAGGGATGTGTTATGAGGGGGATCAATGGCAATGTGTCTTTTACTATAATACATTTTCCTTGCACAGCAATGCCATTATCATAAGCAGCAATACTAAGAGTTTCTGAGCGTCACTGTCTACCCACCCCACATCAATCTCTTCTAATACAGAATACTCTCTCCCTTTCACCTCTGTGCCCTTGTCTTGCTGAAGTAACCAGGTCTGTTGTCCTGTAGAATGTCTTACATTCTGGATTAGTCTGTTTTCTTGCTATTTTTAATTTACTCTAGTATTTTCTGTGAGCTTGAGTTTAAATTCAGGTTCACCTCTGCTTTGTACTCTATACTGCATCCTATCACAAAGCACATAATGTACATTGGTCCCATTTTGAGTTGGCTCAGCTGATGCCAACCTGAATCCCCCACTGTAAAGATGTTAATCGACTTTCCATTGATCTTAGCCTGTATCAGTTATGTCACTATTATCCTCAAGTTGTGATTTGTTTATTTCTTCCACACAGATACAAATTTTAAAATAGCTAGAGTCATCAACTCCCATATACACATAATGGTTACTGTGTATAAAAGTGGCCATAAAAGGCCAGTAGATTACATGGGGACACTTATAAATTCATTCACAGACTTTTCTGTACAACCTAACTAGTAATTGTTTGTGGAAACCCTGCAATTTCTTGGAAACCACAAACATCCTCTGCAATTATTTTTTTGGTGGGAAGTTTGCAAGTAACCAATTCAAGAGCGTTACTCAGTTCTCCTTACTGCTGATTGGCTGCTGTCTTGTATCCCATCTTCCCACATCCTAACAGGTTGCTGTACCTCATGTAGCTGTCAAGTATTCTCTCTTTTGCTCTTAAATCCCTAATGTCCCTAAGATGCTGACAAAATGCCTTGCACCTAAGGCTTTAGTAACAGTATTAAGTTAAATTATGTAACTGCAGGAGACAGCATATTTAGGGTTTAAACTATGCAAATAGGAATTTATAGGCAGTTTTCCGATCATATCTGAAATCTACTATTTTTCACAATTTGCAGGTGCTCTAGGAACGTAATCCCTGCAAATTTAGGGGTCCACTGTACTTTGTAGACTTTAATAATTATTTCTAGAAAACAGAATCTAGACATGCAGTAATCCTAGGAGTAGAAAACTTTCTATCTATCCAAAGGTTCAGTAATGTAGAAGAAATTTTAAAGAATCTTGAAGAGGGTAACTGCTGGGAGCTGGCTAGAACACTATTTATCAAGCTTGTCCAAGTGGGAATCAACTAATCTTCACCAGACAACTGAAAAGCTATTTAAGTAAATATGAAATAGGAAGCTCCCCGAGTCTCAAATCATTAGCAGCCCATACGGAAAAATGTGAAAGGGCAAACACTTGCATTACAGTTTCTAACAACAGTTAGAAGAACCCTTAAGAAAAGTCCTGACTTCTCTGTAGTTTTTTCTTTCTCCAATAAAGGACCCAATAAAAGATCCTTTCTCTTTTCATCTAGGGCAAAGCAATGCAGGTAAGACACTCTGATATGTTTTGTTTTTTGTTTTTTTTCTCAATTGCTACTGTGCTGCTATTGAACATGTATGGCCACTTTTATACACAGTAGCCATTATGTGTATATGGGAGTTGATGACTCTAGCTATTTTAAAATTTGTATCTGTGCGGAAGAAATAAACAAATCACAACTTGAGGATAATAGTGACATTACTGATTTAGGCTAAGATTCTTTCCCCAATAAAGGATCCTTTATCTTCGCATCTAGGGCAAAGCAATGCAGGTAAGATACTCTGATATGTTAGTTTGGGGTTCTTTTTGCTCAATTGCTACTATGCTGCTGTTGAACATGTGTGGTAGTCAGTTTCTTGTCAGTGGAAATATATCTGATACTCACAACTTAAGTGAAGTGAGGTTTATTTTGGGTCAGTTTCAGTCCATGGTTGGCTGGCTCCAAGGCAGAAATGGCATGGGGAAGGGCATGACAAAGGAAAGCTGCTTGTTTCATGGCAGCCAAGTGACAGAGAGAAGGGAGGGTCTGGGACAAGAATACTCTTCCAGATCACCCAGATCACTCCTTCCAGGGCCCTCAGTGACCACCTCTTCTGTCTAGGTCCCACCTCCTAAAACCACAGTAAGTTATAAAGTCTGCAACAGATCAACTCACCAGTAAGTATGATGACCCCATAATACAATCTCTGAATACATGAAACTTTTAGGGAACATTTTGGACCTAAACCATAACAATATATGTGTGTAAATCTCTTCAAGAACCTGTTATCAATTCTTTTGGATATAGATCCAGGAAGAGAATCACATGACAGTTCTAATTTTGTGAGGAACTACATTATTTTCCATAGCATCAGTGCACCATTATAACAATCTCATCACCAACAGTGCACCAAGATACCACTATCTCCACATCCTCATCAATGCTTGTTATTTTCTGTTGTTTTGAAAGTATCCTATAGAAAATGATACTCCATGTAACCAGGGCCCAGAACCAAACAGGAGTAGCTATTCTAATTTCTCATAAAGTTGACTTTAAACCAAAACTGATGAGACAAAGACATACTGCTAAGAGGAACAATTCACTGCAAGAACAATTGTAAACATATATGCAGCAAATGGTGATGTACTTCATTTTCTAAAAAGAAAGACTACTTGATACAAAAGGGCAGATGAATACCAATACAACTGTAGTGTGGGAGGTTAATACCCCACTTTCACAAATAGCTCAACCAGACAAAACATCAACAAAGAAATAGTAGAGTTTAAAAGACATCATATAACACATGGATTTAGCAGATATCTATCTACAGAGTACTTCATCTGTTGTTACAGCAGAATATACATTCTAGTCAGCTGCCCATGGAATTTTATCCAAAACAGACCCTATATTTTAAGCCATAGAGCATGTCTCAATAACTGCAAAAGAAATAAAATCATCTCTTACAACCTATCAGATCACAATAAAATGAAACTAAGTATCAACAGTAAAAAACAAAAACCACATAGACTATACAAACACAGATTGAATAATACCTCCTAAATGACCAATGGACAATAAAAGAAATCTGAGAATTTAAAGTTTTCTAGACTGAAATGACACTGGAAATATGAATCTGCCAGACATAAGGAAAGTGAAGTTCATAGGTGTGAGTGCCTGCACTAGAAAAACAAAACTATTCCAAACAAATAACTTAATGAACACAACTTAAAGGCCCTACAAAAACAAGAACAATCCAAACCCAAAACTACACATAAAGAAATAAATTACATAAAGATCAGAGTGAAAAAGGTTAAAACACAACACAAAGGATCAATGAACCAAAGGGTTGGTTCTTTGAAAGGATAAATAATATAAACCTTTATCCAAATTTACCAAAAGAAAGTGAGAAAAGACTCACATTGAGTCAGTTAGAAATAAAAAAGGTGAAATTACAAACACCACTGAAATTCAGAGGATTATAAGAAACTACAGTGGTATCTCAGTTTACAAACTTAACTCATTCCACAAAATTCTAGCTGCAAACTGAAATCAAATTTCCCCATTACGTACACTGTCACCCAAAGTAGAGTTGGCAAATAGTAACAAAATTTTGCTAAAAGCCTCTGTTCACAAACTGAGGTATTACTGTATGTAATGGCTGTCTGATTGCATCAACTCGAGAAGTTCAGCAGCCTACCTAAGTCAGCTCAGCAATTCTACACTGTGAAGTGGCTTATTGCCTAGAAGGTACAGAGAGGAAAAGAGGAAGGATGGACTTGTTTCTGTTCTTTGAAGGAGCTCTTTGCCTTCAGCGTGGATGTCACCTCCTGGCTTCTACGTAGACTCTTTGGCTTCTGCCTTGGACCCTTTAGCCTCCCGCTAGACTCTTCAGTTTTCCCTCGTAGGTTCTTCTGCCTTCCATTGCACACCGGTGAGTCAGCCTCCTGATTTGGACTCGCATAGGACACTGCATTGAACGTCACACCTTGGACTGAAACCTTTGGTCTCCAGTGTGCAGACACCCTCTGCACACTTCCTCACCCAACTCTGTGGCTGACCATTATAAGCCAATCTTGTAATTTCTTACACATTTGTCTATCTTGTTTTATATATAGTTCTATAACACTGACTGATACACTATATTTTGAAAACATATTGCAAGAAGTTGAAGAATGGGGGGATGGATAATTTCTTTGATATCTATGACTTACAAAATTAAACAGAGAAGATATAAAAACTCGAAGAGACCAGTAATAGGTAATGAAATAAAAATGCTACCAAATAAGAAAAGCCCAGCTCCCAATGGAGTCACCCTGAATTTTACCAGAACTTCAGAGAACACCAATATCCCATGAAATTGAAAAGGAAGACACACTGCCAAAGTCATTCCAAAAGGCCAATACCACTCCAATACCAAAACTGGACAGGGACTCAACAAAGAAAAGAAAAACTACAGGTCAATATCCTTGTTGAACACAGACATAAAAATCACAGTAAGACACCTACAAGCAAAACTCATTAAAGACTATAGTACATCATGACCAAGTTGTCTTCAAGGCTGATGCATTTTATATATATATAATATATATAATACATATATAAAAATAAATGTAATACACCATATAAATAGAATCAAGGATAAAAATTACATGATCATCTCATAACAAATTCTTTCCTATCTCTGGGTTCTAAAGACTACTAAGTATGAAGTCCAGGGACACAGCAGTGAAGAACGAGCCAAATGTAGTTTATTAGAAAAAACAAAAGTTCTCGTTAGCCCAGAGGGGCTCCAAGGCAAGATGCCAAGAGGGCACCCAAGTTTAGAGGCTTACATGCACTTTGTTGGGTTACTTTGGTGATGCACACAAATAAAACAAAACAATGCAGCTGGAAGTTTAGCTAGGGTTCTGACATCAGGAGGAGCAGAATTCTCTTGCACCCCCAGCTTCCCAGGGCACACCTCAGTTTACCTAGGCCCTTTTCCTTTGAAATAGTGGGTTGCTGTACTGTTGGACAGGCCTCTGACACTGTAACAGATTTCTCCTGCACCCCTGCCCCAGGTTCCCATGGCACAGGAGTCTCTTTACCCTGTGTTCTAATTTTCCCAGGAATTATCTCAGTTTACTCAGGTCCCTATCCTAGCTGTCTACTGTCAGTCTATCTGCTCACTTCAATCTCAACAGACACTGAAAAAGGCTTTGACAAAACTCAAGATCCCTTCATAATAAAAACTCTGATGATAATAGACATAGAAAAACCTTACCTCAAACTGATACAAACCATATACAAAAAACCCACAGCCAACATTAAACTAAATGGAGAAGAACTGAAAGCAACCCTTCTAAATTAAGAATGAGACAAGACTACTCTCACCACACCACTTCAATATAGAACTCGAAACTTTAGCCAGTCAAAAGGAAGCAATGCAAGGGATATGAGTAGGGAAAGAGCCAAATCATCTTTATTTCTATAGGATATGACTCTTTACGTAGAAAACACAAAAAAATTACTACATATTATTAAAATGACCATTTAACCACAGGTGATATATACAGATTTAATGCAATCCTTATTTAAATATCAACCACATTCTTCACAGAATTAGAGAAAAAAATTCTAAAGTTTATATGGAACCAGAGGACACCCAGAACAGCCCAAACAATCATGAGCTAAGATGGCAAAACAATCTTGTATTTCAAGTTATACAGCAAAGATACAGTGATAAAAACATTATGGTCCTGGTAAAGGAGAGACATACAGGCCCGTGAAATACAGTATAAAACATGGAAACAAGCTAAGCACCTTCAGAAAAAGCTGACATGTGACTAAGGGCCCAAAACATGCTAGAGAAAACATGGCCTCTTTAACAAATAACCAGTTTGGAAAACTGGTTATTCACATGCAGAAAGCTGAAACTACACCCATATTCTTCACTCTGTTCTAAAACATTAAATTAAAACAGACCCAACAACCATCAAATTCTGATATAAAAAACAAATATAAAACTGCTACAAGACACTAGAGGGGAAACACTTGAATTCATAAACACAGGCAAAGATTTCCTAAACAGAACTCCAATAGCATAAGAAGTAATGCTAAGAATCACTAAGTGAGATTATATTAAATTAAAAGCTACTGCAACAGCAAAGGAAACAAGAGTAAAGAGACAACCTATAGAATAGAAAAAAAAACTGTCAGTTACTCTTCTGACATAGGATTAATATCTAAAATATACAAAGAACTCAAAATATTAAACCCTCAAACTCAAACGACCCAATCAAAAAATGAGCAAATTAAATAAATAGACACTCTTCCATGGAAGTACAAATGGCTAATATTAACTTGAAAAAACGTTCAGCATCTTTAGCCATTAGGAGAACGCACGTCAAAATAGCTCTGAAATTTCATCTTACTCTAGTCAGAACAGCTGTCATTAAGAACAACAACAGAAGTGGTGCGATGCTGATGTAGAAAAAAAGGAATCTTATGTATATTGTTGGTGGGGATGCAAATAAGTACAAATACTAGGATAATGAGGATGCAGATTCCTCAAAAAACTAACACTTGACTCAGCTATAGGTCTCCTGGATATATTCCCAGGAGAGTTAAAGTCATCATACTATAGTGATACGTGCGTATTTGTTTATAGCAGCCTAATTGTAACAGCAAAATTCTGCAAATAGCCTAGATGCACATAAACAGATGAATGGATAAAGAAACAGTGGTATATATACACAAAGGAATTTTAATCAGCCATAAAGAAGAATAAGTTCAAGTCATTTGCAGGAAAGCGAATGGATCTTGAGACCATAAATGTTAAGTGAAATAAGTCAGGTTTACCCTGTATGTGAAATTCAAAATATATATAAAGGAGTAAAATAACAGAGAAACAGGAAATAGGGAGGCAGACACTTTGTAAATGAGAAAGGGGCAGGGGAAAGGGAGATGGGAAGGGGGAGAAGAGGACTGAAAATAATCTTGATCTATATATGTAAGGACACCTCAACAAATGTAAATATTATGTATCACAGCCTAATAAAAAAGTAGCTATCCTAATGGGTGTGAGGTGATTATCACGCTATGGTTTTGATATCCACATCTTTCTAATGGTTAGTGATGCTAAGTAGTTTCAGGTGCTTCTTGGCCATTTATATATCATTTTTGGAGAAATGTCTACTGAAATCTTTAACTACTTAAAGAGCAAAAGGGCAATGGTCAAATCTTTACCTAAATCATAATCTCCATATAAACTCTTGTTAAAGTAGAGCTGTAACTCATGCTTTTAGTGTTGCTTACTGGTTTTTCTGTTGTTTCTGCATCAAACAGCAGCACCGACAATGTGGAAGGGTATGATCACTGTCCCTGAAAACACTTCAAACACTCCTGCCAAGTAATTAATTTTGATTACTTTTGAAGTAACCTTAAATTGAGAAGCGTGCATGGAAATTCATGCTCCATTAGGCTTCTTTCTTCCATGGTCTCCTCCCTTTTTGTCCTCCCCCTAAATCAGTGTTTTTCAGAATGAGATCCACAGCCTACCTGCTTTGAGCTGAGTCGGATGGAGGGGCAGGTTTTGGTTAGAAAGTCAGATTTCTAGGCTCTACACCTGTCCTGTGGCATGATATTAGGAAGGGAGGCCTAACAGTCTACTGTACCAAGCTCCTGAGTAAACTTTCACATCTGAGAAATAATGCTTTAAGTGCTAATATCCTTCCAGGTTTCTTCCCCTTTTCTGGAGCACTGGTGGTCCTTCCAATATTTATTTATTTTTTAAAAAATCAAATAACATCTTTCTTCAAGTTTTCTATTTGTTTTCAAGCTTTGGCACCATTTCCATCCCTTTTAAGCAGATCATTTTCATTAACCGATAAACGAGAAACAGCCATAAAACCTCTCTTTCCAACAGCCCTACTTCTGTGACCATTTGCAGCAAAGCTCCTTAGACAGCTGTCTCACCCACAAGGTCTCCCATTCCTTAAACTTTGTTTGCCTGGGCCTTCGTATCAAGTTTCCCACAGATCCCAACTACCTGGGAGACCCAACAAGTTATAAATAACTGACTCCTCTTTGAAATAATTTCTATTTGGCCTCTCAATATACTTTATTTCTTGGTTCTACATTTTAAACCATTTCTTTAAACCTCCTTTGTTGAATGTTTCTCATTTTTCTGACCTCAAACATCAGTGTTCAGAGCTTAGTACATAGACCTCTTCCCTATCTACAGTCCTTCTGTAAACAGTCTCAGTCTCATTCAGCCTTGCGACCTTACATACAGTTTATATGCTAATACTTCCTATGTTTCCCAACCCATATTTGTCTCTGAGCCATCATCATCCCTCACCTGGAGCACTGGAGGTTCCAACTAGTATCACCACTTTTGCCCTTGTTCAACTTAGATGACTACTTTCAACCTACTAGCTTTAGTGATCCTTTAAAATTTCAAGTTAAGATTTGGTTCACTCCTTTGCAAATAATTCCAGTGACCTACTAGGTCTGACCTGATCACATTTGTTCTCTAATTTCAACTCTTACCAGCTTCTCCTTCCCTTACTCAGCTTCAGGCACAATGGCTTCACTACTCCTCCACACAAAGCACTCCTGCCTCAGGACTGTGTATGTTCCACCATGGAACACTCTTCTCCATATCCCCATGTGGCTCCCGTCATCAAGTATTACCACAAGAGATGTCTTCTCTAACCACTGTACCTAAAATACCATCCCGTACTCCTAACCCCAGAGTCTGGTGTTACATCTCCTAACTGAACTTCCTCTTCTTTGTAGTCTCCCATCACGGCACTTCATATATCATGTGATTACCATGTGTATCCCTTCACCAGCATTTAAGCTCCATTAGGACAAGAGCTGTTTTGTTCATGACTGTATCCATAGTGCCTCGTACATAATATATATCATATATCCTCAAATATTTGTTAAAATTTAAAATACAGTATGTGCTTTGGTATAAATTATGGATTTATTTACTTAATTTTCAATTAACGTATTACAATGCTCTGTTGAGGTGTGTTTTCCTTTTGTCCTAATTTCTGAATGTGTCTGAAAACAAGAGTCATAATAAAATGCGTGTTTCATATCACTTCCAACTCAAAACTATTTCATAAGTTTGTACTCCCCATAGAAAAGTCTACTGTTGGAGAGTCTGAGCCACTCTACACTGGTGCCCACCTGTCTCTTTATACTCCTGGAAAGCCTTTTCCCGAGCAAGCGTCACTATACAGGGGTTTATGAGTCTACTTGCACATGTTCACTCTATTGCTTACACTGTTCCGTGAGTCAGAAATGCTACTTTATTCTTTAGTGTGTTTTAAAGCTACTCATTTGTCAAGGCATGGCTTAAAGGTTTCCACCTAGAAAAAGCTTTTCCCCCAAATGCCACCTCTGAATTGAACCATTCTACGTGTTCCTCAAGTTTGCATACTCCAAAGCATTAGCATGGCGCTTTGCACACATTCATGGCCTACAGGAACTTCACTGACTTCCCACAGAATTAGCTTTGCAGCAGGACATAACTCACCACCTGCATCATCTGGCTCAGTGTCACTGGCGCTGATACCATCACTGCTTTCCGAAAGCATCTTCCTCTGCTGCACTGCAGTTTCAGGTGCTTTTCTTTCCCCTTGAACACTGCAGGCATCACCTTCTTCTGTAATCTGGTCTAAATCTTCAGGAGACATAAACAGTAACGGAAAGCTTTCTGTGGAAGCTCAGATGCCAAGGGCAGAGCAGACTCTCCAACACCTGCTGCTGTTCCTTGCCCAGTTCTGCCACCCACCCCCCTCCAGTCACAGACTGCTGTCTAAGCTGGTGCCGCCACAGCACATGAGCCCTGACAAGAGGCTGGCTTGAAAGAGAAACCCAAGACCCAGACCCAGAGAATCTTTCCCCAAGAACTTTCACAGTGGAAGGGGGAAATGCAGTCCCTGTCTTTGCTGGTCAGCAGCTGCAGATGAGAAGCCGCCACAGGCAGTCGTGAAGAAAATGGGTTTGCAGTCAGAAAGCAAAACTGAAACAAAGGAATGAAGGTCAGGTGATGAAGAGAAACCTCGGTGAGCTATGGTTCCAGGAATTTAAAAGTTAAAAAAAATAAAACTTACCTAAATAGTCACCAGCTATGCTGCAATTAGAGATATGCAGAGACTTGTTCATTGTTTCTGTTTTACTACTACCATGTTTTTCAATGCCTAAATGTAAGGGATAAGAAAGAGAATTCACATGTACTTTTTTTTATATGTGTGGTACTAGGGATTCAACTTAGGACTGAGCTACATCCTTACTCTTTTTTACCTTTTAACTTTTGAGATAGGGTCTTGCTAAGTCATGAAATTGCCCAAGCGAGGTTCAAACCAGTGATCCTCCTGTCCTCAGCCTCCCAGAGGGCTAGGATTACAGGCCTGAGTCATCACACCCAGCTTTACATGTACCTTAAATCAACTGGTATCTACAATTACATTAGTGCTAAAATGTACTACCATCTAAGTACTGATAGATGATCTGAAACCCAAGCTACCACAACTTATACTTAGAGAGGCTAGGGATTTGGGATCTAAACTCAGATTCACAAACAAACTGGCCCATTCTCTCATGGCGGTTTAGACAGGTTCATGTGCTGTGGCCTCGATCCCCATTGCAGCAGTGTTCAGAGCTAGGGTTTTGAGAAAGTGAACGTTCTAACTTCATCAATGGATGAAGCCTTTGAGTTCACGGCTCAGTGGGTTTAGTAGGAGGTGGGAAGTAACTGAAAGCAGCAGGTCACGTGGGGGTGGCTTCAAGCTATATGTACTTTGTCCCCAGCTCCTCCTCCTCTGGCTCTTTCCCCCTCTGCCTCCTGGCTGCCATGAGGCTCACGCTTTCTTCTGCATGCGTTTCGGCCATGATGTTCTGCTTCACCTCTGGTGCAGAGCAATGGAGTCAGTGAACCGTAAACTGAGATTTCTGAAACCATGAGCCTTTTAAATGCGAATGTCAGCTATTTTTCTTATAGCAATGGAAAGCTAACTAATACACACAAGAGGAGTTTTCTCATTTATAGGGTTATTATGGGAAATTAAACATCAATCTCATGAAAGTGCTTTAGTATAGTGCCCAACACATAGGAAACAGTCAATAAATATAACTGTCAATTCTCGTAGACAAATCCATACTTTTACTTACATTAAATTCTTTCTAATTTTACAATAAACTTGAAATGATCTTATTTTTTAAAATGTTTATTAGTACATGTTTGCAGTACATAATGATTACATTCACTGTGGGGAGTTGGTACACATACGTAACACATCTTTTTATGTCCCCTTCCCCTCGTCTCCCAGAAAATCCCATTTTAAAAGGTCTTTAAGTCATGATATTGGTACATTCTCCATACTATAAAGTGTATTGTTCAACGAGAAGTAGTACTTCTATGGAACTCTTACTAGATACTCTACAATATCTTAAGAGATGAATTTCACTTTCTAAATTTTGGATATATCACAATTTTCTTTTGAAGTTTCTTTGATTCCTGATAATGAAAATCTCTTCCTTTTAAAATACCCCCAACATAAAAGAATTTAGGTCAAAGCAATTTAATCCAAGAACGATTTTAACAAATTGAGTATATTTTCTGGGAATAATTTCTGCCTCTCCAGCATGTCAGTATTACCACCGCTGTAAAAAAAAATGAAGAAGAAAACCCATAGAGAAATCTCTAAGTCATTTTCTTACATCCACCTGCTTACTAACCTAATTAGTAACTTTAACCTACAAAAACAATAAAAATTACCACCACTAGGTTATATTCAATTAACTTGGACTTGGAGAAAAAGGAAGACTGTTAGGGTCATCAGATCATCTGAATGAGAAATTAAATATTCACTATACATTGAGATGTAACTGAGTGCCCAAGCTCATGGTGCATGTCTTCAAGTTCAGCTTAGTTTCAGTGTTACCACAGACATGTCTATGTTTATATGAGATTGACTTGCACGAATAAAGAACTGAACCCAATTGTACCCTGTGAAACTTGTACCATTTATAGTTCAAAGTATGCACATTTTCTTTCTACTGTAAAGGGCCATCCAAAGAAATTACTACAAAAAGGTTTAAAGATAAATATATATAGAAAACATCTTACTTTTATCTTGAGATCTCTGCACATAATTGGTGACTGGTGGATGTTCCTTCACTGATAAAGCTAGAGCAGCTTCTAAGCCTCTCTGGAAGAGCTTGTCATCCAAGGCCATCCTAAAAGACACACAAGTAAGACTGAGTTTTTAAAAATATCAATCTCAACTAAATAATAAAACTTGGAAGATTCCTATATTACTGTTTAAGAATTATTAATCTCAGAGAAATGCTTTTAAACAACAATCATCATCGACTGATCACTGACAGTGAACTCCTAAGACATAACAATGTCACGTTACACTATGTGGCTTACAGGTTTGGGACAACAGCATCATGTGCCTTTGACCTTACCATGTCCTTTAATTATAGTATCTTTCTCTCCCGTCAGTTCTATCCAGGACGCACTTGCTCCCCTAAGACAGGATTGTTTTAAACACTGCTTTCATTTACAGGTCTTTCCTGACCTCATCTATGACTTTAACAGAAATTGCAGCCCTTCTATTAAATTTTTAAAAATCGGATCCTCCTAATCTAGATATTAACAAATAGTTTACTACATTCATGGTGCACAAGGCACTACACTAGTTGAATACTAAAACAGCACCCTCAGGGTATCTGCAGCATAATGAGGAAGGTGGGGAAAGACATACTAATAATCATCCCACATAAATCAGGTTATAATCATTGTCCTACTAGGTTGGTCAAAAGTGTCATGAAACATAAAAAGATGAAAAGTCAAAGATATAAAAGAAAGGTTATGTAAAGGAGGAAGTATTGAAATGTACCTTAAAGAATATATTGTTTTTAAGTTTTATTGATATATTTCATACACTGTAAAATGGGCATTTTTAAAGTGTATAATCTAGCAGTTTTTAGTGAATTCAGAGTTGTGAAACCATCATCATAATCTACTTCTTTTTTTTTGAGACAGGGTCTCAAAAAACGAAAAAGAGAGATAGGGTCTCACTGTGTAGTCTAGACTAGCATTGAACTCACTATGTAGCCCAGGATGGCCTCAACTCAGCGACTCTCCCGTCTCAGCCTCCCAAGTGCTAGGACTACAGGTGTGCAGTCCCCATCATCCCCATGCTCAGCTATAACACTCTACTTTTATAACATGTTCACTACTCCTCAGAAGAAACCTCATATCCATTAACGATCATTACCACTTACCCATCTCCCAGCTCCTAGCCAACTACCTATCAAATTATTTCTGTTGCTATGGATCTGTCTATTCTGGGCATTTCAAATAAACAGAAGCAGAAAATACGTGGCCTTCTGTGTCTGGTTACTTTTCTTCAGCCTGTTTTGAAAACTCATCCATGCTGCAGCACATATCAGTAATTCCTTTCTTCTTGGGGCCGAATAACATCCACTGCAGATACTACATTTTAAAAACCTTATCCATTCTTCAGTTGACAGGCATTTGGATTGTTTCCATTTTTGGCTATTATGAATAATGTTACGAACAGTCATGCACAGGTTTTTTGGGGGCCTATGTTTCTAATTCCTTTGTGCATCTGCCTACTGATAAATAAATTTACACTGAGAAATTGCCAAACTGCTTCTCAATTTAGCTGCACCCTTCTGCAATGTATGGCAATTCCACTCTTCCCAGGTCTTCATTAAAACTTGTCTTTTTGATTACAGACGTGGAGCAAGTAGAAAGTATTTCACTGTGGTTTTAACTTGCACTTCCCAGACAGCTAATGATATTACACATCTTTTTATATTTACTGGTGATCTGTGTATCTCCAGAGAAGTATTTATTCAAATCTTTAGCATATTTTTAATTGGATTACCTTTTACTGTTAGTTCTTTATACACTTTGGATGTAAGTCTCTTACATTACATGATTTGCAAATATGGTCCCCAACTAGGGATTGTAGCACAAGAAACTCAAAAACAAAATGAGCAAAAAATTAAAGAGTGTGACATCATCTAAGCTTCTTTACACTACCGTTCTACCCATTTCCTCTCCATAAGACAAGTTCTGGGTCTCTTAGGACTTTTTCCCTTTACTCTCTCCTCTCTGTCACTAAGGAGACTCCCAGGTTTGCTGAGACACTACATGACCTTCTCACTGCTGGACAAGCCACAACAACATAAGATGAAACTGTCTTTTACTTGAAGAAAAATACATGACTTTAAGTTTTTAAAACTATTCCTGCAAGTGGAACTTTTGATGGTGTAGTCTTGTAGGATTTCAGGACTAAAGACAGATGCAGGGTCTGTAATTATTATTTTAATATTTAGATAAGTATTTCCTTTTTCGTTTGTGAATTTTTCAAGTCAGAAAGGGTTTCATAGCACGTCTATTCTCTGACATATACTAAGTAAAATAAAAGCGATTACTCACCTTAAATTCTTATTTAAATCAAAAGTCTGAAAATGTGTCCCTTTTAAATGAACACAGCTAATATAATATTGCCTGTCTTACCTCTCACCTTTTTTTAGGGGTTTTCTCTTGTAGTAGGATATCTTCTTTTTGGACAGTCTTCAAATTAGGTTTTGGTTTGTCTTGTTTTAACTCTTTTGGTGTTGTTCTTGGTTTCTTGATTAAAGGTGCAGTTGTAGAAATAAAATCATCTATTCATGTTTGAAATAAAAGTAATATAAACTGATTTTCTTAGTGGTTGAAATTCCCTACAATATGTTCATGTTTCACAGGTTAGTAAACTGTTCAATTAAAAAAACTTTATTAGTGCTATCTATTCTCATTCATCCACTTAAACTCTTTTAAAAGAAAACCTGTAAAGCCATTAGAAAACTTAGCCATTAGAAAACTTCTCCAGTGTCATCAGTGAGAAGTGGGAGGAAATGATTTTTAATGAAAGAAGCAAAGGCCCACTGTCTATCCCTAACACATTAACCAAGCTACGCAAAATAAGCGTGACAGGGAAAGAGAAAGTGGCTCCCTCTGAGTTTTACTTTTGAAGCAGTGACATTTTGTCTTTCCATTCCTACAGTGACCTTCCCACAAGCCTACAAAAGTAACTTTATTTCTGGATCTTCTTTTCCAGTCCATTATTATTTCTCACAGGTTTTTCTGTCCTACCAATTCTCAAAATTGTTGTAGCTCTCATGACACTCAACATAAAACTGCTACTGTGGCCTTCTTTTGTGTGTTCAAGGGTTTGAGACAGGGTCTCACTATGTAGCCCAGGATGGCCTCAAACTCATAGCAACCCTCCTGCCTCAGCCTCCTGAGTACTGGGATTACAGGCATGTACTCCCACACCCGACACTGCTGTGGCTTTTAAACATACATAGGACACCCATGGGCATACATTCTGGATCCATGTCACCTTAAACACATACTTCAGTATTTATTATATTGCCTCTTTTGTGTGTTCCCACAGAGGATTATAAAAACTTACGACTTTGTACACCTCCCATCCTACCTAGGACCCAGAACACCAGTGGCAATTTATAAATACCTCATGGCAGGCTGATAACTGTAATGAAAAACTAGAAGTTATATTTTGCACTACTTTCTCTCCAGTTGTCAACATATTTAAAGCTGAGCCCAAAGCATTTTCTTGAACCTAGGAATCACTCAAACATTTAACACGTAAAACTATGGTAGTTAGGGAAAGAAATAATACAGCAACATCTAGGCTGAGAGTGCAGCTCAGTGCTAAAGTACTTGTATGGCACGTGGAAGGCCCCAGACTCCACAGCCAGCATCACAATAAAAGGAAAAACTATTTCAAAGTTTACAAATCTAATCTGATGTTACATTTCTTAAACTTCTGGATGAAAGTTTTCTTAAGGGCAAAGAAAACCATATAATCACATGGCATAGCTTAAACCTCATTTCTCTCCAGGCTCTTATTTTTCCAAACTTATCTGACATGCAATTGGGAATATGCAAAATATTGAAGCTAGACATGTCATAAACACTAAGAAAATAAGTTTCCAAATTCTTTAAGCAAAAATCAGAAGCTCTACTTACCATCGCTATCAGAAGCCTCAAACTGTGAGTAATTAACTGGCTTCTTATTTCTGTGATGAACATAAAAATTTCTCATTAACACAAATGTCAATCTCACACATTTGTTCCTTAAGGCTATTAATGGACTTTAACAAAGAAAATGTATTTTGATTCTTTTAAAAATACTTAAGTCTTAAAAACATGATTTGCATCTTACAACAGGGATTCAGCACTAGCTGACAGAGTTAGACTGTACCTGACATAGAAAAAATTAATTCAGATAACTCATGAGGGAAATCCACACAATTAACAATTACCATTGATATGCTATTTCGTTGCTCTTGTGTTCTATAAATTCCTATTGTATATATGTTCTTTTATGTTGCACTCTATCTTATTACTTTGTAAACTTCTAGAGCAGCAGTTGCAAACCTACAGCATGCATGCCACAGCAATTTGTACCACTGAAACTAAAAGGATAGCTGACATTACTCCAGATACTAAAAGCTATTTTAAAAAATGTCTCCAAACTACCAAGTCATGTGGTTTTATATAATGGACACTTAAAAAATAGTGAGCGGCTTTATTTCTGCTACATGAAATGAATCTTTACATTAGTTTAGAAGACACTGGAAAAATGTAATACTCAAAGTGGAAAAAGATTGTTATCTCCTTCTTTCTTCCTCTAAAAACTAAATGAAATGTTTTCTGTGTTGTTTTTGTCTTCTGCCAAATGCTCAAGTGTGAATTACCTAGTTTATCAGTTGGTTGTAATTTTAAGTACAAATGGAGTTCTGTGAAAAGAAGGTTAGCTTAGTCCACAACTTGGTCTCACAAATCCACTTTCTGAGTTAACCACGCTGCAGTACTCATGTGTGCTTCATGAGTACCTCTCACATCCACATATGTGACACTAAAAAACATGCTCTTATGTTACTTTCCTGTTCTCTGGAGTTAAAAGAATTTAAGAACTGAATAAAACCCAGAAACCTCTTAGCAAAAAAGCACCAGGTATGGTAGACACACCTCTATGCCCAGCACTTGGGAGGATGAAGTAGGAGGATCACTATGAGTAAGTGGGCAGCCTAAACTACATAGTCTCAATAAAACAAAACAAGAAAAGAAAAATAACAAAATAAAATCAGAAGCCTATTAAAAAGAGAACTATAGGTTGAGGCAGGAGAACTACAAGCTGGAGTCTCAGACAGAAACTTGGTAAGATGTCGCAAGGTAAAAAATTTTTTAAAAGGCTGAGGATGTAGCACAGTGGCAGAGTGCCCTGGGTTGGATCCTCCCTAGGAGAGAGGGAGGAGGAGGCGGGTGGGAGAGTGAGGTGGGGAGGGATAACACTCAAGGATTAAACTACAATAAACAGTTCTTAGTGATTCATCAAACACATTTTTAAGTGAAATTAGGATTTTTTTTTAAACTCTAAGTATGTGCCAGTGAAGAATGCAATGACCACTAGCACAGCCTGGTGCCACTGCCATGATTTGTGCTAAGACACCAGGGGTTTCATCATCACTGCAGCGCAGATGACAGAGTAGTGAAAAGGGCCAATGATGGGCTAACATTTTAATAAAACAGTACTGGCTCGTGGCGCTCCTGAGATTCCAAGGAACCCTTGGGGTCTGCAGACTACACTGATGTTCCAAAGGGACTACATCGTCACTACCGGGCCTCTTAAAATTGATTCCAAATTTAACATACTGGAAACAGAAATCTTGATTGTTTCACATCTTCTAAATCTGTTCTTGTTCCCAGACCTTCATTTCTCAGTTAATACAAAGATCCAGTAGCTCAGACCTAAAATACAGTAATTCGTGATTTTTCTCCCTTACCTCCAAACCTATTTTTCAGCAGTACTTCAAAATACTCGCCAAACTCATGTGTCCCATCCCTTGTCCACTAATAACCTACCCCAAACCACTGCCCAGTGATAAAAGCCTCCTAGTGGTTTTGCTCACCTCGTCTCTCATTCGATCTCCACAAGCAGCCAGTGACCTTACAAAAGCAAAACTAGATTTCTCTCCCCTATGTAAAACTCTCCACTGTCTTCCCACTGGACTCAGAATAAAATCCAAACCCCTTTCTAAAGCCTTCAAGGCCCTACTTGTTCTAGTATCCGACCTGATTCCCTGCAATTGTCTCCACTGCTTGCTAATGCTACAGTTTTAGCCTGCCCCTTAGACACGATCAAGCTCAGGCGATGGCTTTTGTTTCCTACCCGTTTAAGGTAAGGCCTTCCTCTTTCCCACTATCGCTAGGATGTTCATTTCCAGCCCTCCTAAACTTACCTTCTCTTGGAATGTAACCTCCAGCACCCACTAGAGCACAGAAGTAAACATATTCAACAGCCTTACTATCTGATTCGCCCACCCTAGGCTTCCAACGTACTCAACAGTGATTTAAGTTCAGGAATCGCCTCCAAAGGTACTATCGAAAGCACGGGACCTGGAACCAGCAGTTTAGGCTGAGTACGTCCAACGACACAAGTAAATTGGCCTAATACCCAGGAGTTTTACAATGATAAACTAAGAAATATCTACCCTAAGCCAGAAAGTGAACATAGTAAATAAGCAGACACTCGATGAAATGTACAGCGGTGTTCAAACGCTAACACAGCAAAATTTGAATAAAGTGGGTAAAATTTGAATAAAGTGGGTAAAAGAAACAAACACAGCTGCACAAGGAGGCAAAGGAGGCAACACGCTAGAAGGCCAGAAGCCCCCACCCGCCGGAGACGCCCCGATAACCGCTCTCCCACCGCACCGCCTACAGCGTCCTCCCGCTCCTTCTCCCCGACCCTGAGGGGTGTCATAAATTAGTCACCTTGTAGGCCGCACCATGGTCCCCTTCAAAATAGAGAGCGAACCTGCACTTCTCAAGGGCTTTCTCTACAACAGGGGTGGTTCCAATTCCCGCCTAAAAACAGAAATGGCGCGCCCCGCCCCAATGTTGCCCGCTCTCCCAATCGCTGCTCGCCAGCTTACGGCAGCGCAGGCGCTTTGAGAAGAGGGAGCTTGATCACGCCCCTCGAGAGACACGCTTTTCCGCATCCGGTGGCCGAGGACCCACTTTGTGTAGAACTCAGTTTGTGCCTTGCCACTGCACTTTCGTCATGGAAGCAGATTAGGCGCGGACTTTGAAATGCGCAATCACAGTACAAGTCCACTTTATTGAACTTTTTCCATGATTAAACTCAGGTAGACTGGAACAAACAGGCAGTTGGAGTGAAGATATTTCTACATGGTGCTTAAAAAGACTAAAAGATGTGAGCGAATCTGCTGTGGAGGATATGCTGATTGAAAAACAAGGCGGCAAATCAGGTGATGTACCTTGATTCTCTGGTCTCTGACAGCTCTGAGAGTGTCGAGCGCTTCGGAATTAGCAAGGTGAGCCCACACCAAGGAGCGAAGAACCCCAGCGACCGAGACATTCCAATAAAGGCTGTCCTTACTCGGCTGGGCTTCTCGGCCCGCAGTCTGCCTTCTCCTCCCTGGCTACTGTCAGCCTCACGCCACTGCCCAATTGGCTGTAGGAACTCGGTCCTGTCCTTCTCCCGTCTCTTTTCGTTGTTGTTGTTGTTGTTGCTAGAAACCTCTGATTTTCACAGCTGCTAAAACCCAGGTAGGAGTTAAGATAGACCATTGCTTAAAACAGCGAGTGTAGGCTAATGGAATTAAACTATCAGACTGTTGAAGCACAACGGGACGGAGTGCTGAGCTGATTGAAACAGACTTGGTTTACCGAAAGTTTTTAATCCAAACTACATTAGATCATTCAAAACTCTTATTTCTGTAACTGTCAGTCTTCTGCTACAATGCACCTGTACTACTTCTGATTTTACCGTGTAAATTGAGTAGCCCGTAATTTTATACTGACATGTTCTTTAGATAGCTTGTTTTGTCATTGCTGGCTTCCATTTATTGATGACCTTATGTTTGTCACCTTCTTATTATTTATTTTTTTGGTTGATCGTTACGACAGTCCTGCGAGCTAAATGGAATTATGGCCGATCGACAGTTCGGCAGTAAGTGGCAGCGTCGGCTACTTGAATGACGGAGCTCTTCGTTAGCTCTTCCCTTTGTCTTCCCAACATGCTGCCCGGCACATAGAATAGCACAGTTCAGAATCCTTCGCGTTTCAAGTGAACTGTTCTAATGAGAGTAAACAATAGAGCGTGATAGGCATCTTGGTTCAGATAAGTGCAGGCTGAGAACGTGTAATAGAGCCCCACTGGGGGTCCCAATAGAAAGCTGGAGCAGGCTTTCTGGGGAGCTGGCTACACCGAGACTGAAAGAACAAGGAGTTGCTATCTAAGAAAATGAAGACCAGTGACAGTACTGTGGGGGAAAGGAAGTCGTTGAAGCTTAAAAGTGAAAAGAGAAGTTTGGTATTGACACATAGCTAGTAGGGTTAGAAATTAAAATTAGTAGGTAGGTACATTGGTAAGGAGAGGTGCAGATGCATGCATAGAAGATTCTGGGGATGTAACCTAGTTAAGGAGTTTACATTTTATCCAGAAAGCAATGGCTGATAAAGACAGGCTTTAAAGAGATGAGCAATATGAAATGTATTTGTTTTCAAAAGAAAGAAGACTATGACTTCATTGTCCAGAATGGTATGAGAACTGATTTCATGAACAAAAGCCCAGCAACAGGGAGTCCAGTTAGGAGATTGATGAATAAATCCTTAATTGACCTTGATTCTTTCTGAAGTGTCCATTTTGCCCTGCAGTGGAGTCCTACACTTTGTGTTTTCTGTACACTTTCCTCCCACATAGGAGGTCTCCCAACACCTTCTTACCCCCTCTCCCATTAGATCTCATGACCACAACCTGTAAGATCTCAGGGTCACCACTTGTCCCTGCTATATTGATTTTGTTTTCACCGACTGTTTCACAAGCTGTATATCTATCCACTTATGCATCCTTAGCTAAAAATCCTTTTGCTTTTCCCTCTCTATTCCTTTGCTAGTATTCAGAACCCTTCCTAGGAATACAAAGTCCCATGTGAGCACAATTCTTCCCTTAAATGAAGTCTGAAAAGAAACTTTTCATTGAAAAGATGGAAGCAGGAGTAATACTTGAAAAAACTACAAGAGGTGACTTAGAGTCACACAAATGAAATCTGAATGATGGAGTGATTTTTCTAAAATGATATGAGAATGAGACATCCTTTTCTTAAGGATTTGTAACTGAATGCTTCTTTTTTGTTCTGTAGAAATCCTGCCAAAGAATATGAAGAAAAATCAAGAAAGGTTCTGGAACAAAGAAAGAGAATTTGTGTATGCATTCAAAGTAGGAAATGAATGCTTTGAACTGAGGGTGCCCCTCAAATTTCCTGTTCAAGAGAACCCCAGTCATTTGCATGGACATTTGATGCTGCTGCACAATTTGCCATGCTTCATAGAAAATGGTGAGGACTGATTTTTTAAAACTTCTACTTTATTTTTTTTGTTAAAAGTTTTATGTTACAAAGCATAAACTCTGAAAGACGTTCGAAACATAAAATAAATAAAACATAACCACTCCGAGGAGAATCATTCCTAGAACATAACCACACCCAGAATATTGTTTTACTGAGTACTTTCCTGTAACCCATACATTTATTTATAAGCAACTTAGTCTAAACATTAAAATATATAGTGAAAAATTAGTTGCACTGTCTAAAAGAGAACTCTTAACCTCTGAACCAAGTAAGGTGGATTCATAAAGACATTTCAGGTACCACTAATTAAAGTATTATAGAATTATATCACTGAATTGATTGCCCTTTTAATGATCCAGTTTTCAAATTTGATGTAGGAATACTAATCTCTCAACAATCTTTACCCACCTGAATTAGTTGTATTAGTGCTTTGTATTAAGCCATTCTAAAAGGTTTATGTTCCATCTGAAAGACTGAAAAAAATTTTTAACCAAGAAAATGTTGATCATGGAAGGTTGGAATTATTAGCGAACACAGGAATTTCCTACCACAGTCTCATCATATTAACAAGGAAACCTGACATGAAAAAGTCAGTTATTTGCCTAAGGTGGCAATGCTCAAAAATGTGGTCCTTCACCAGCACCCAGGGCATCAGCTATGGCTTGTTGGAGACGAAGTGTCTGCCCCCCACTCATTCCTCCAAGTTAGACACCTTACGGAGGTGCTACAGTGGCCCTTTCCTCAAGATCTCCCAAGGAACTGATGCGCACCGGAAATTGTGAGGCACTGGTCCAAAGTCGCAAACAATGGCAGCCAGGCCAGAACCTACTATGAGGGTCCTGACTCACCTGGCACTCCCTCCACTGTACCAGTCTCTGAATAGTAGCTAAAACTGGAGTCACAGATTCTATAAATTAAATCAATTGCCATATCATCTGTTTCTCTTTCAAATTTAAAAGATATGATTAGAGGCTTTTAAGTTTTTCACTTATGAACAATAACCTTCAGACTCTTAAATCTATAGGTTTTTATTTAAGTCCATATGTCACAGCTAAGAATTTTGATCTTTACATAATAACATGTACTAAAGAAAAATAATTGTGAAATTAGCTAAATGTCCTAATCTGATTTTACTTTAATTGAAAATTCTCTTAGGAGTATTACCTTCACATTGGAATGCCTGAGCCAGGTAAAATATCCCCTTTTCACATCTAGATTTTGCTAATGATGATATTCACTGTCCCTCTTACAGACTTAAAAGAATCTCTGAGCCAATTTATAGAAGAAGAATCCCTCCGAGATTATGATGAAGATGCTGAAGCAGCCTTGGAAGCTGTGAAATCAGGTGAAGTAGATTTACATCAACTGGCAAGTACCTGGGCCAAAGCCTATGCAGAGGTAAGAAAGTAGGTCAGATTGTATGTCTCAAGTATATTCTTAATGTGGATGAAGATTTTTAAATTGGTAAATTTTGAAATAGAATCATTTTTATATTGAATCATAGAATCAGTTTTTCTCTACATACCAATAATGCACAATATACAGTACTACTTCTTTGCTTCTTTCCTATATCTATATGAGCATATAAACTAAATATGGTTGGGTGTGATGGCACACATTTGTAATCCCAGCCTTCTGGGAGGCTGAGGCAGATGGATTATAAGTTTGAGCCCACCCTAGGCAGCTTAGCAAGACCCTGTTTCAAAATGTAAAAAAAAATTTTAAAAGCTAGTGATATAGCTTAGTGTGTAGATCATGGGTTCAGTACAGTACCACACACATACCACAAAAGACAAAATATGGATTCTGAGATACCTTTGTAAAACAAGAAGCTGCTGAAATGTACCTCATCAGCGTGTGCTCTCAGATTTAGTAATTAAAAATACAGGGTGCTGCCAGTTGTGATGGTGTAAACCTATAAGCCTAGCACTCCAGAGGCTGAGGCAGGAAGATCTTAAGGTTGATGCCAGCCTGGACTACATAGCCAGATGCTATCTTAAGAAATAAAAAATAAAAAGTTAGATGTGGTGGATGCCTATAATCCCAGTATCTGGGAGGCTGAAATAGGAGGATCACCTAGAGTCCTGACCAGCCTCAGCTACATATTGAGTCCCTGTCTCAAAAAAAACAAAAAAGAGAGGAAAAGAGAAGGGGCTGGGCATATGGTTCGTGGTAGAGCCCCTGTTTTGCATGTGGGAGGCTCTGGGTTTGATCTCCTCTCACAATACCCACAAATAATAACAGAGCACAGTGAGTTTGGAATTTCAGATAAATGAATAACTTTTTAGTATTAGTATGTCCCACATGATACATGGACCATATTTATGCTAAAAATGATTTGCTTCTAATTTAAGTGAAAGTCTTGTATTTTATTGGCAACTATAAACCAGCAGTAGTAGTTCCATTTTAAGCTTTGGTTTCCTTTGTCCTCTCATTTAATGTCATATAATCACATGATGTCATCATTTTTATTTAAATAACACCATTTCATAAGTCTAAGATGCCATGAATTATAACACACATATCATTATCTTACTAATTAAAAACAAACACCACCACCAGTTAAGCTATGACAGAATGCCAAGATGCCACTGAGTAAAGAAAGGCTCAAAAATATCAGGTCCCTTAAGTAATCTTGTCTTTGGCAAGATCAGTTTCAGTTAATTGATGCGAGCAGATACTAGATTCCAGCAACTTTAAATATGTGTGAGAAAAAAATATGCATAAGAGTCCAGGATGTAGCTCAGTGGTACAGCACCTGCCTGGCAAGCACAAGGTCCTGAATTGGATTCCCAGCACAAAAACAAGAAGAAAAAGAATGCATAGGAGTGCATAGGAAGAAGGAGTATGTGTAACCCCCTTTCCAGTACTGTATCTCTTGAGGGAATGGTGTGAATTAGATCAAAGAAACCTCTGTTTAGTGCTTGTTTCTCAGGCAGTACTTTCTATCTGATCTTTGGCCTGTGCTAAGTTTAAAATTGATGCTGCAAGTTATTATAGCTAGATGATTGGTTAGTAGTCACCAGACTTACGGTGTTACATGTGGCTAATGAGATCCCCATGATCTTGCACTGGCTTCTCCTATGGTTTCAGCCTGAACCTGAAGTGGACTTGGAGTCACATGGGATGGTAATGATTCTTAAAGCAGTGCCAGGTCAAAAGTGGGGTATAGTTCTCAGAGTGAACCCTAGGGATGTATGAGAGATGAAATCCTACTTCTAGCTTATTCTAGTCCCCCGAAATGCCTCCTGCCTGCTGTAGCATTTGACTAACAAGAGGAAGAGGTTACCTGTTGATTGGCCATGTTCAAGATCCCTCTTTCTATGGTTTACTCATTTGTTTTAGAGTAAGTTATCACTCTACATAAGATCTTACACCCCAGTTTTTATTATTTTCATTGATAAGAGAAGGGAAGACTTTACTTAGATATCTTTTTTCTAAAGATACCTATTTGCAAAACTCAGGAATGGAAAAAACCATCAAAATCTGCATTTTATTTTCTCTTTGCCTTTCATGTAATCATTGACAAGATGCTTTGCAGCCTGTCTGTCCCCAGTGTGTCTCTGCAGCGTTGAGGGACTGCATCTCCCTGGCTATATCTGTGCGTGCTCAGCGGGACCCTTAAGCGTGGTTTTACTTCTCTAGTTTAGCAGTATTTACTCTGTCCCTTTATCACTGTGTGATAGCTATCAGTTTATATGCTAGAGAGTTTATATTTTTAAAAGAGAATGTAATACTTTTTAAAAGGACATATTAAAAGGTCAAAATGAGAACACTGCACATGTTGAATATAGATATGACTGAATTGGATTTTCAAGGTCAATGTGTCATTAGACAGGTAAGCACATAGGTCACCTCATGTTCTAAATACATAGCTTATAAAGCCTTTCTGGAGTCTTTTTAGTAAATAGAAGTTTTTACTAATTATATAAGTAAACATGCCAATTATTGTGATCATGCAGTACCTTAGAAAGCCCAGGTTATCTATCATCACTACCCTGAAATAGCCACCGTGAATGTTTTGTTGGCAATCCCTCTGTGGGGGAATCATACATTTACTTACCTATTACTGTGCACACTTCCTGTCCTTTGTAGCACTTTGATAAGTCCGCTCACCTCATCCCCAGGTAATTAATAGCAACAACTTGGTTTACATTTCTCCACCTTTGGTCTTACATAATGTATATAGTGGTACCTGGGTTTGCAAGCTTAATTTGTTTTACAATTTTGGGGAAGGTGGCTATGTTTGTGTTTATGTGGGGAAGATGCCACAGTTGTGTTTGTTACCTGATGCAGAGTTTGTGAACAGAAGTAAAATTTTACCAGATGCTTCTGTTTACAATCCAAATTATTTCCAAACAGAAACATTTATGAACCAAGGCAGGGCTGTATACGCATAGTGTAAGTACAGTAGAGGATTTTTCTATGCCTATAAGATACTCAAAACTGGGATCATAATTTATATACTTCTCTAGTGGTGTGTTACATAAAGATACTGTATCCTGATTTAAGAATGTCTGTGTATCATCTTATAGACCACGTTAGAGTATGCAAGGCCCGAAGAGCCGAGCTGGGATGAAGATTTTGCAGATGTGTACCATGACCTAATCCATTCTCCGGCCTCTGAAACGCTTCTAAATCTGGAACATAATTACTTCGTTAGTATCTCAGAACTTATTGGTGAAAGAGATGTGGAGCTGAAGAAATTAAGAGAGAGGTATTTCCTATTTTAGCCTTATCATCATTGAGAGTTACATTGTCAAATGTCATGGCCTGAAGAATGACTTTTTTTCATATTTTATAAAATTAAGGGATAAAATAGAATAAATTGTGTAATATTAGAAAATAATTTTCTTATGCACTTAAGTATG
This sequence comes from Dinomys branickii, assembly GCA_004027595.1. Taxonomy (NCBI): domain Eukaryota; kingdom Metazoa; phylum Chordata; class Mammalia; order Rodentia; family Dinomyidae; genus Dinomys; species Dinomys branickii. The sequence continues at coordinate 6,678 of PVLD010007281.1, read as the reverse complement.
TTATTTCAACTGAGAGTCCTCATAGCATTGCAGAACTTCTATATTTTTTAACCTGGATAAGTTATGCTGGCCTTACATATCTAATAAGAACTAGATGACCGCTGGTTTGCTGTGTCCTGGCATAACCCATGGTGGCCCTGTCTCCTTAGATCTTCACCCTAACCCTACTATTTAATAGAGCACTAATCTTTTCCCATTTTACAGAGGTGAAAACTGGCTTATCATCCTAGTCACAACCTCCTCTTTAATGCTCTGCTCTGAGTCCATGGTCTCTTTCAGCTCATTCTGTAAACTTACTTACACTAGAAAGAAAGAACACTAGTATTGTGCCTAGGAAAAAAGTTTTTTTAAAACAGGGTCTGGCTGTGTAGTCCAAGCTGGCTTCAAATTCATGACAATCCTCCTGCCTCAGCCTCCCAAGTGCTGAGATTATAAGCGTGCACCACCACGCCTGGATATTCCAAGAAATTTTCATCAGATTTGAATTTTTTCTTTGTGGATTACTTAATACAGTATGAAAATTATGGCTTTGTGAATCATTATTTTTTCAGAGTAAATAAAATGCTCCTAGCATTATTTGTTTTTAATCATGGCTCTGCAGACTCCTTCCTCATATATAAACTATAATATGAATTCATGATGCACTGTTCTTTCTAGCTAATCCTTTTTTTCATTTTGAGACGGGATCTTGCTATGTAGCTGACTTTGAGCTCTTTATATAGTCCCAGGCTGGCCTCAGACTAATGGCAGTCTTCCCATCGCAGACTCCCAAGTGCTGGGATTACGTGTGTGCACCACCATGTCAAGCCCAAAGACAATTAATTTTAATATATTGGAATCTATTAACGGTTATTATTTTAAAATATTTATTTAAATCTTTAGATGTACATGCCACTAAGAATTTTTTTTAATGTTACAGATGTAAATTTTGTTTGGTTGTGAAAGTATACTAGAATTAAATCACATGTTTGTTTGTGTGACTGATACAATAACCCAAAGAAGTAAATTTAAAACTATGTTTTGCTCCTTGCTTATATTAGCTTATCATTAAAAAACCATTAAGACTAGCAAGATGAGAATATTTTTATTTTGAAGTCTGTCATAGTTAAGAAAAATTAAAATATACAAAAATCAGAAGTAGCTTGATTTAGTTATTATGTACTTCTGAGGAATAGTGTTCTGGGTAGCAGACTGGCATTCTTATTATATTATATATATTTGTAGATCTTCTTCACAATTCTCCTCTGGGCCATTTAGTTTCATGTCATAAAATAGTATAACCAGCCCTGTGTCAAAAAGCATGATACTTTGAGACATTTATCACATTTTTGTAGGTTTGGGTTTGTTAGGAGAGTGTGTTCCTTTCTTCCTAGGATACTTGCTGTATGGGTGGTTGCCACTAGGTAAATAGTTAAAGAGGCTATGTCCCTGGGGAAGGTAGTAATTTAATTCTTTTCTCATGCTTTATTATTTAGCCAATAAAATAGTGAATAGATTTTAAACATAAAATGCAGAACTGTATTTTATATAAAAATGTGATTACCTAGTACATTTGGCCTTCTCTGTGTATTCAACCAACTATAGCTCAAAAATATTCTGGAAAAAAAACTGTACTGTTGTACAGACTTTTTAATCTTGCCATTCCCTGAACAATAGAACAACTATGTATTATCTCTATGTAACATAGAGATGATTTAGAGAATACGGGTATACACTGGTTGTATACAAGTACTGCGCCATGTTGTATAAGGGACTTGAATGTTTTAGTATCCTTGGGGGTTCTGGAGTCCAACCACACAGATCCCAAGAGGCAGCTACGTGCTGATAGCTTCCCATCTTGGCTCCCTGTACACCCGTTACTAGTACTTGCACTTAGCTGGTGCATTACCCCAAATTGCAGTGTACTCTGCTGCCTACTTGCTATAGCTCCCTGCAAATCCTATTTCTGGCCATCAATACTCTGAATTTTTTTTTAAAGTTGAAGATTCCAGTTTTACATGACTCTTCACCTTTTCAGAAACTGAACTGACTAATTATTTAATTTTTTTACTTGATAGTTTTTCTGCTTAGCAGGAATTTATTTTTTATTGTTTGACATACTCTTTGGCCAAATTTCTAGATGGGTCTTTGCTTTTATTTTCTTTCTAAATACATAAATAATATTACAATGCATACATTTTAAAGACAGTTTTGTAGTTTATTATACATATGTCCAAACTGTTAGCTTAGATAAATAATGAGCTAGTAATGCAATATTTATTGCACAGGAGAGCAGTATGACTTAAAATAAATTGAAATTCACTAGAGTTTGTGGAGGCTCCCCAAAAATGTTGGTGCTCGAGTCACTTACCCAGCTCATGAACAGAAGGGAAACATTTTCTTACTTTTCTTTTTATTGCCATTTTCAGTCTTTAAAAGATATGTTCTTAGCACACCCTTGGTACAGTTACAGTGACATTTTCTCTTTAAATGCCTGTAAGAGAATATGCAGGTTGCAGCATCGTCACACCTCATGTACTAGTCTATAGTTAGTGCTTCATCTGAAATATAAAAGATTTCCCTTGGCCGTAATCATGGAAAATATATATTGTATCATTATTGGGGGCCCCTGCAGCGAGTCCCAAATGTCCTGTAAGGTGTTATAGCACACAACAAAAAGAAAGAGCAAGAGACAAAATGGCAGCACAGCAAGTGGGATGCCCGGTTGTTCATGGGAACAAAAGGCCATGGGGCAGCCAGAACCTGGGTATTTAATGATCACATTCACTCACATTGAGGAAACTGGTGAGGGGATTGAAGCTGGATGTGCTAAAAAAAAAGTGGTTAGGTAAGCAAGACTTGTAAAAGAGGGAATAAAGCATTCTTGTGAAAAGAGCAGAACAGCCAGATTCAGGTTGTGGTTAACAAGTAATCTGCTTTGTGGCCAGTTTTGGGAAGGAATTTTCTCTGGTATCACACAGGCCTCACTGGAAGTGTTATGCCATATCTTAGCCCCACAGTCTCACAGCCTCTCTGGGCTCCACTGTGGCCATTGGTGTAGAGCAATGCTAGCCCAATGCCACCCGCTTGAAGAGGCCAGAGTCACTAATTAAACTGAAAGCTGGTGTGGTGAAGTCACCTCTGTGGCCTGCCCTGCTTGCTAGTAAGCACAATCACATTTGGGCCTGGAGGAGGGCAATGTGGCATTCTTCCACATATCATTAGCTATAGTTTTACCTGCTTGCATTTTGGACATATTTAGTATGAAATAGAAGAGTGAACTAAGTGTTCGCAAAATTTTTTGTTGAGTTTTTTTCTTTTTTTCCTGTTTCACAAGAAAAATTTTTTAGCAAACCAGATCTTAGCTGTTTTTTTAAAAAAGTGGCAGTGATACTTCTTTATCCACTAGAGCAAATACATGGAATGCAAAATATTAATAGAATTTATATCTAACTTTATATTTATAAATGTTTAAGTTACTTGTTTCTAAATAAAAATCTTACTCTCAAGCATGATCTTCACCTGACTGGTAGTAGTTATGAAAATGTTAGTAGGGTCATTTGCATTAGAACTAAGTAGTGATTCAATGATATCGAATAGATAATACTAGACAATACAGATATGCCCATGCACAAGGCCCTAGGTACAATCCCTGGGTGACAGGGGAGGGAACAACTGAAGGATGGATGGATGGAAGGAAGGAAGGACTTCTAAACTGAGTGAACAGGTTTCACTCATCACATGTATAAATACAATATCCTAATCATTGTAACTAAGTATACATTAATTATTAAGAGCAATTTACTTAAATTAAGAAAGTAAAACTTGGTTTATATCTGTATTTTGTTCTTTTTTGGTATATTTGAAATGTATTTTAGAGCAAACATTTTTCATGCATTTGTTTTTTTTTGTTTTTTTTTTTTGCATGCATTTGTACTACAATCTTCTAACATCTAATTCTTAATTTGGGTTTTTAAATGGCCATGTTTATTAAACTGTACATACAACTAGACACAGTGATGCATGTCTGTATTCCCAGCTACTTGAAAGGCCAAGGCAAGAGAATTGCTAGTTGAAAGCCAGCCTGGGTATAGCAAGGTCCTGTCTCAAATAAAAAAGGCAGAGAGTATAGCACAGAAAAAGCAATAAACTACAGCTCAGTGAATTTTCACTAAGTAAATACACCCTCCTCATCATCACCACATAAACAGGGTGTCTCCAGCCCTGCAGAAATCTTCCTCATACCCTGGTCACTGCCACTGCCCTCCCACAGGGAAGTGTTATCTGTCTGTCACCGACTGTCTCCTTACTTTATATTTGGACAAATGAGGAAGGTAAGGCTACACTATGTTCAGACCGTGTGTTCTCTAATGGTAATTTTGTGACTGAGCAGTGTGGCTCTTAGAACCTAATTGGCAGCTTCTGCATGTAATTTAGTCACTTTCAGAGGTTGAGGTCCCTTCCATCCTTGTACAAATACATAACAAACTTAGACAAATAGAAAATCTCTGTAAGGTGGACTTGCAGAAAACCTTTCAGAACATTTGTAGATAAGAAGGCGTCTGGACTGTTAAATATTAGTTGAGGTAACTTAAAAGTCACGGATTTAAGCATTAAATTTATATTCAGTTCAGTTGCACAAATGATGTTAATACTAGATGGCATTACTGTGATTCCCACATTCCCATTTCAAGGATTCATGTGTTCTCCCGTATTGTTAGCATTCCTGGATATATGACTGTAAAATAAACATTTTATTTTTACTTTGTTCAGTTAATCTGATTGTTCATTGAGTCATTGCTCAGTATGTCGGAAATCGATGAGTAGGTCTGATGAATGTATGTTTTAGACAAGGTGTTGAAATGGAAAAGGTGATGCAGGAATTGGGAAAATCACTCACAGACCAAGATGTAAATTCACTGGCTGCTCAGCATTTTGAATCGCAGCAAGTAAGTGAAATATGGTAATTTTTACATATACAGTTACATTTTCTTTAACTTACTAATTTTTGAAAGAAAAACTAATCAATTGGCTCACTGTATCTTTCAGGATTTAGAGAACAAATGGTCAAACGAATTAAAACAATCAACAGCCATTCAAAAGCAAGAATATCAGGAATGGGTGATAAAACTTCATCAAGACTTAAAAAACCCCAACAACAGCTCCCTGAGGTATTGAACATTATTCTTTTTTTTTTATTATTTTATTTTAAAAGTAAAAGAACGAAGACATATTAACAAACAGACACAAGAGTAGCATAAGAATAATACAACCAAAACTGATCTGCAGACAAGGTGACAGAGAATCAATAATGGTTGTTGCTTTACAAATTGATAACCTCGAAGTGTATATTCAGGAACAAAGATACAGACATGCAAAATTGATCAATCAATTAATCATCAACTATTCCTTACTATAAAGTGACCTAGTTCAGTAGTACAACTATGTAAGATACACTGTACATACATACTTACTTTCTTACATATTTTTTCCAACAGTATGATCAGAATTGAATTATAGACAAAGCCACAGAAAACCAACAATAGTTCCTGCATTGCATATTGATATCTTCAAAGTGTGTGCTCAGGATAACGCATACAGACATACAAGATTGATCGAATAACCCGTCATCAACTATTCCTTAGCGCTAAGTGACATAATACAGTAGTAGAACCATGTTAGCCCTCCTGCACATATGTATCTACATATATACATACATACATTTTTGCCTCTTTTCTTTTCTCCTTTCCCTCGTCCCATCTGTTCTTTGCTTTTGAACAGATTTCCTTCATGTCTCTTAGTTTATATTCCCACCCTCAGATTCTTACACCAGTGATACAATATGTTGCCTGCTCATGTACCGCTGATTTATTTCACTTATGAGTATGGACTCCAATTTTGACCACTTGCCTACAAAGTCCCCAAAACTGTCTTTCTTTATAGCTGAATAATATTCCATTATATAAAAATGCCACAGTTTTTTAATCCAGTCTTCTGTGAATGGACACTTGGGTTGCTTCCACATTTTAGCTATTACAAATTGTGCTGCTATAAACATGGGTGCACATATATCAGAGTGATACGATGTTTTCGGATCTTCTGGGAAAATACCCAGGAGAATAGCTGGTTTGAATGGAACCTCTAGACCTAGTTTGCTGAGAAATCTCCAAATGGCTCTCCACAGTGGTTGCACCAGTCTGCATTCCCACCAGCAGTGTAATGGGAGTCCCTATTTCTCCACAGCCTCGCCAGCATCTGTTATTGGATGATTTTTTAATACTGGCCAGTCTTGCTGGGGTGAGATGAAATCTCAGTGTTGTTTTTATTTGCATTTCTCGGATGACTACGGATGTGGAGCATTTTCTCATGTATTTATTTGCCATTTGTATTTCTTTATCTGAGAAGTGTGTATTCATCTCAGATGCCCATTTCTGGATTGGGTCTTTGAATTTGGACAGGTGCATGTTTTTTAATTCTTTGTATGTTCTAGATAGAAGACGTTTGTCTGAGGGACAGCCAGCTAGGATTTTTTCCCAATTTGTGGGTTTTCTTTTTACTTTGCTGGTGATTTCTTTAGATGTACAAAAACTTTTCAGTAGGATGAGGTCCCAATTATTGATTCTTTGAAGTGTTTCCCTTGCAGTTTCATTTTTGTTCATGAACTCTCTGCCTACTCCTATGTCTTCAAGATTTTTACCT
>PVLD010007280.1:0-92964 GCA_004027595.1 Dinomys branickii | reverse complement strand
TAAAAAAAAAAAAAAAAAAAAAAAAAAAAAAAGATTCTAAGGCCCTAAGTTCAAGTCCCAACATCACAAAAAAAATTTTTTAATGATAAAAGGCAAATAAGTGTTATTCTTCTAAAAACCTCAAGCTTCCACTTTCTGATAGCCTGTTCTTTTCATCAGTTACTTCACTAAATATCATCTCTTCCAAGAAGATCCTTTCAGCACACCAACCATGTTACTTCACCAATTCTCATTTCACCGTTTTCTGTTATGAATGGCAGTGTCCATTTTCCCCCACATAGTGCATAAATTCCTTGAAGACTTACATATGTGTATCAGCAGTTAAGTCATCCACCAAATTTTTAGAGTGTCTCTCAAGCTCATTGCTGAAATCTATAAAAATGCATAGCCTTTACAGTTCATTAAAGACAGTATTCTAGAGAATAGTAGACTAAGATGTCAGACAAACAGGATCCAGCTGGGGTATAGCTCAGTGGGAGAGTGTGCGCTTAGTCTGTCCAACATCCTGGATTTAGCATCTAGGATTCAATCACCAGAACTACTAAACAAAACAAAAACCAATCATTTCTATGACTGGGGAGATACAGGCCATTTTGGAAATACGAAAGAGGACACATCTATATAATTGGTAGAGAGTCAGAAAAACACTTTGCAGCATTTAAGACAGATGATCTTCCTCCCTCATATACTACTTATTTTGGTGTTTCATGGCTAGTCTCATGTGCTGACTCTTGTTGAGGTTCCTCCTCCTCTTCTGGGGATCAGATTTGATTGTGAGACTTGAGGTGTGAGTGCTAGAGAGAAATGACCAGACACAACAGACTTTGGAAATGACACTGACAGTTGGAAGTTTTAAACAAAGGCTGTAGAGGGAGAAAGTAACAGGTATTGCACTTTGGAAAGCTCACATTCATAGTGTGGCTTATGAAACAAATGGAAGAATCAAGTATAGAAGGAAGGTGTTATTTAAAGGCTATCATAGTGATGAAAGAAGGGAGATGTCTTTACCTTATTAGAGGAAATTCAATATATAATTAAGAGATAAAATCAACAGAACTTAAGATTTAGTTGGATATAGGAAAAAGCAAGGAAGAGGAATCAACTACATGAAGACCATGTTCCTGACATATGCAATTTCATTGTGTGATAACGCTTCCTAAAGGGACTACAGATATTAGGACGAAGTACATTCGCCTTATACATCAGAAGGGAAACCTGGGCTAGATATGTAACATCTCTCAGAATGTGTATGGATAGCACTGAAGCTACAGAATTGAATAACAATGCCCACATCACAAAAACAGAGCAAGTTCAAATAAATAATGAATGATGTACTCCATGGTCCTAGAGAAACAACAGTGACCCAAGTCCAAAGCCAGTTCAAAGAAGGAAATTATGAAGATTAGAGCAGGAGTTAAGGAAATTGAGACAAACCCCCCCCCCCAAACCAAAGAATCAATGAATTGAAGAGCTGGTTCTTTGAAAGAATAAACAAATATATGAACCTACACAATCTTACCAAAAACAAAAAGAACAGAAAAGAACCAAATCAATGCAAGTAGAAATGAAAAAGGTGAAATCACAACAGACATGATGAAATAAAAGATTAAGTACTTCACAAATCTGTACCCAAATAAATTCAAGAATTCAGAAGAAATGAATAGATTTCTAGATTCATAGGAATTACCAAGATTTAAATACCTTGAGTAATACAATAACAGGCAGTGAAATTAAAGTAGTAACAAATAAACAATAACAAACAAACAAAAAAACTACCAAGAAAACTACAGGTCAACGTGAATTTACTGCTAAATTTTACAGAAACTTCAGAGTTATATCACCAATAGTCATCAAGCTTTTTAATGAAAGTGAAAGGGAAAGAGCACTCCTAAAGTCATTTCTGGAAGGTACCATTACTCTTAATTCCAAACCAGACTATGATCCAACCAAAAAATAGAGTTATAACCAATCTCTTTACTGAACATACATGCAGAAATGCTCAACAAGATACTGGCAAGCAGAACGCAACAAATCATCACAAATATCATACATCATGACCAAGTAGGGTTCATCCCAGGGATGCAATTATGGTTCAACATATGCAAATCAGTGTAATACATCACATAAATAGAAACAAGGACAGAAATCACATGACTATCTCAAATGACACAGAAAAAGCATCAAGAAAACCCAACATTTATTTGTGATTAAAAAGAAACACTGAAGAAAATAGGTATTGAAGGACCTTATCTCAATTTGATGAGAGCCATTTATGACAAACTTAATGCCAACATCATATTAAATGGAGAAAAGTAGAAGTTTCTCCTGTACAATTAGGATCAAGACAAGTATGACTGTTATCACTACTCCTCTTCCATATATTTCTCAAAATTATTACAGCAATCAGGCAAGAGAAATAAAGAAGGATATGTGTAAAGGAAAGGAGGGAGTCACATTATTAGTATTTGCAGATGACATGATCCTCTACATATAAGACCCAAAAGTTTCTATCAAAAGACTCCTAGAAATAATAACCAAATTCAGTAGCGTAGCTGGATACGAAGTCAACACACAAAAGCCAGTACCATTCCTGAATGCCAATCATAAACTCGTCAGGAAAGAAATTAGGGTAACAATACTATTCACAATAGCTCCAAGAAAAATTAAATACTGTACTTAGGAATTAACCTAACTAGGATGTGAAAGACCTCTACAAGGGAAACTACAGTAGTCTAAAAAAGGAAATCAAAGAGGATATCAGAATGGAAAGATATCCCCTATTCCTGTAGGCAGAACAAATACAGTCAAACTAGACCTGATACACAGATTTAACACAATTTCAATCAAAATACCAACTGAACTGGACAGAATAATCCTAAAATTCATAGGGAAATAGAAAAGACCTAGAATAATAGCAAAAGCAATCTTGGGCAACAAAAACAAAGCAGGAGGCATCATGATCCTGAACTTTAAGTATACAGCAAAGCAGCAGTGATTATAAAAACAGCATGGTACTGGCAAAAATAGTAATGATGTAATGATAATACTAAAAGGAAGACATGTAGATCAATGGAAAAGAGTCAAGGTTGCAGAAACAACTCCAGGCATATTCAGCTACCTGAGCTTTGGCAAAGGGGCCAAAACATACACTGGAGGAAAGGCAGCCTCTTTAACAAACGGTGCTGGGAAAACGGGTTATCCACACGCAAAGATTCGATCTAGATCCCTGTCTCTCACCATGTACTAAACTAAAACTGGGTCAAAAGTCTAAATATTAAGACAACCAGTGGAATATAAAATAGATTAAACTCTTAAAGACATGGGTGTTGGGAAAGACTTTGCTGAACAGAAGCCCAACTGCACAAGAAAAATTATGAAGAATTAACAAATAAGATCATATCAAATTAAAAACTTCTGCATAGTAAAGGAAACAACCAACAGAGTGAAGAGACAACCTACAGAATGGGAAAAGGAATTTTTTCTACCTTTTCCCCAGAGAAGTAATCTCTAGAATATATGAAGATCTCAGAAATTAGACCCCCCAATAAAAGATCCAGTCAAAAATGGGCAACTGAAATGAACAGGCACTTCTCAGAAGAAGTACAAATGGTTAATAAACACATGAAAAAAAAGTTCAACTACTCTGAAAAATGCAAATTAAAACAACCAACAATACCAAGATTCCTTCTGAGTCAGAAGGAAGGGCTATCATCAGGAAACCAGATAACAAATGATGGCAAGCCTTTGGGCAGACGCTTCTACATTGTTGGTAGGACTGTAGACTATCACAACCATTATAGAAATCAATATGGAGATTTCTCAAAAAACTAAATGAAGAAATTCCACTCAACCCATATATTCCTCTTCTAGGTATCTTCCCAAAAGAGTCAAAGATATTATGTTGCAGTGATACATGCACATCCATGTTTATAGCAGCACAACATGGAAGGGACATATATAGTAGATCTATCAACAGATGAATGGATTAAGAAAATGTGGTATTTATGCACAATGGAGTACTACTCTGCCATAAAGAAGGATCCACTTGAGTCATTTGTAGGAAAATGAATGTACTTTGGGACCATACAAGCTTGAATATTACATGGTTTCTCATATAAGAAACCCAAACTATAAATAAAGAACAAAATAAAAGATGGAATCAGTTCCTGTATTCCATATTCTTTTGAATATGGAAAGACAACAAAGAGACTGAGGAGGAGAGAGGGCACCAGAAAGGGATTTTTAAAAAAAAGAATCACGAATTAAGATGTGTTGTGTGCCTGTCCCAACTCCTCACAAGGAAAGTGATCGTTCTGTACTACAGACATGTCCTGATGAATCAATGAATAAATAAATAAATACACTTTCATACATTACTAGAAATATAAAATTATAAACCATGGAATTTTATCCATCTCTCCTAAATGTTAAGCTATTGTACCTCTAGAACTCTATTGCACAAAAATTTTTGTGCAAGTATACAGTGGTTTCTTATATGAATATTTATTTATTATAGTATATAACATAGTGGAAAGTTATAAATAACCTGGATGATCAGCAATAGATGTTTGGTTAAATTACAGTATATTAGAGGATTCTGAGGAGATGCAGAGTAAGAAGCACTAAGACTCTGTCTCCCTATGTAAGCAATAGTTGCACTGACAGAATCTCTCTGGTGTAATTGTTTTGGAATTCTGGAGATTCCCAAAGGCTTACAGTATCAAGAGCAAGGCTTGGGTAGTAAATTAGAGTTAGTTTCGTCAACTTCAGCTCTGAGCACAGTAGTAGCTCCCAGTCCCCATCCCAGGCCCAGCAGACAGCTGTTCCCGCATTCCTGGAGTAACCCAAATGCAGCGCGTGGGGGCCGGCACTCTCCTGAAAGCAGGCGCTCGTGCCCTGGTTGCTGCCCACGATCACAGAGGTGCAGGCTCAGGCAGCCATTGTGTTGACCCCTTTCATGCTATTGCGAGGCCCTCTAGGGGCTGCAGCTTCCAGGGGCCTGAAGGCCGCCACCACCCTTGCCGCCATCTTTTTTGTTTTCCTTTTCTTCTTTCTCATTCTTTTTTTGGGAGTCACACAGTAAAGACAAGAATGTAAAAAAGCGACTGCATACAGGGGAAATTAGAACATGACCACACATCCCAAGAAAGACACCAGTTCAGAGAAGGCAGAATGCCATGGGCTGCCATTTTCAAAGTGGTAAAGAGAAAACAAAAAGCAAGGAACCCATACCCAGCAAAACTGCCCTTCAAAATGAGGGCCAAGTTAAGATATATAATGAGAGTTCACTACTCGTGGCCTGCAAGACATGCTCCAGGGGCCCTGCAAGGTGAAATGAGGGAACCTAATCAGTAACTCAAAGCCATATGAAATAATCAACATTTCAACAAGGAAAACAGCATATATGGTCATTTATAAGAGCTTATATTACTGTAATTATTGGTTGTAACTCTGTATTTTATCTTTTTTCCTCAGTACTGGGGATTAAACCTAGGACCCTCACACTTTCATACTGAGCTACATCCCCAGTCCTTTTTTATTTATTTTATCTATTTTTGTCTTTTTGAGACAGCATGTCACTGTGCTGTTTAGGCTGGCCTGAAATTCATTTGGTAGCCCAGGCCAGTCTTGGACTCACAGTGATATAGGGGAAAGAAACTCCCAACCTGCTAGATGTCTAGTATGAGTTTGTGTTCTCCAACACTGAAGAATGAATTTTAGGAACACTGGAGGTTTAAAGCAGAACATATGTATGAGGAAAAGAAAGGGGACCCAAGTGGGTTGCCAAGGAACCTGCCTTTTCTAGGGATTTTTATAGAGCAAATCCATGATGCAAGATGTGTCCAAGGGGGGGAAAAAGTGAAATCAAAAGGTGGGCATGAGGAGAGAAAGAACCATGGTCAACCAATAAGATTACAAGTATAACAGCTCAGCTAAAATTGACTAAATCGGGATCAAATGGGGAAGCAAGTCGCACAGCAAGTGGGCATGAATACAGAATGGACTTTTCCCATGGGATTAGGCTAGTGACTCTTACTGGCTTCCTCAAGGTTATAGAGACCTAGTTAGAATATCAATCCCTGATGTTTATCCTTAAGGAAGTATGTGGGTGTTTGTTTTATCTTCTGTATTGAGGTCAGGCACTGATGGCACCTCCCACAGTTGCAAAGTATCTTGTCTTCTGCACTGGCTCCTTCAAGGACCTAGGTCTGAGTGCCTGTAATATTTTATCTAATTTAGTTGCCTATAACAAGAGCAATCCTCCTGTCTCAGCCTCCCGAGTGCTGAGATTACAGGCATGTGCAACCATGCCCAACTTTCCAGTCTCTTTTATTTTGAGACAGGATTTTGTTAAGTTGCCCAGGCTAGACTTGAACTTGCATTCCTCTTGTTCAGCCTTCCAGAGTGCTGGGATTACAAGTATGTACCATCCATAGCTTGAGATTATGACTTTAAACATTATTAGTCCAAAAAGCTAGGACTCTACATATTCTCCATAATCTAAGGTACTAATGCATTTCAGTGACTATTTGTGTTTTGGGACTCACAGTGTATAAAGATGTCATTTTCTGACAACAACCAAAGGTTGGGGACAGAGTTATTAAAAGAGCAGAGTTTTCATATATTGTTGAGGTATAGCTGGTATAAATTTAAATTAGAGGGCTGGGGATATAGCTCAGTGGAATAAGTACCTGCCTGGCAAGCACAAGGTCCTGAGTTCAATCCCCAGTACCGCAAAAAAAAAAAAAAAAAAAAAATTTAAATTAGACTGTTAACAACTTTACCATATTAAAAGTAATCCCATGGTAACTGCAAAGAAAATAGCTACAGGATATACACAAATGGAAATGAGAAAAGAGCTTAAATGTCTTCTTACATAAAGAAAAGTAATGTAAGAAATACTATGAATATAGAAACAAAGAACAAAATGACAGAAGTAAATCCGCCTTATCAGTAATTACCCTAAATTTAAACAGATTAAATTTTCCAATCAGAGGACACAATTGGCAGAATACATGTTTAAATGATTTGACTATATGCTATCTTTTTTTTTTTTTTTGTGGTACCGGGGATCGAACTCAGGACCCTGGGCTTGCTAGGCAAGCGCTTATTCCACTGAGCTATATCCCCAGCCCCGACTATATGCTATCTATAAGACCATCACTTCATAGCTGGGCTTGGTGGCACATGGCTATAATCCCAGCACTCGGGAGGCTGAGGCAGGAGGATCATTGTGAGTTCGAGGCCAGCCTGGGCTACAAAGTGAGCTCAAGGCCAGCCTGAACTGCATTGTGAGACCCTGTCTGAAAAAGACCATAGATAGATAGATAGATAGATAGATAGATAGATAGATAGATAGATAGCCTCACTTCAAATCCAAGGACACAAACAGCTTAAAGGTAAGAGAATTAAGAAAAGGATATGACTTGCAGATGGAAACCAAAAGAGCTGGGATGGTTATATTAACATCAACCAAAATAGACTTTAAATCAGAAAGATTGCATGAAACAAAATATTATATATTAACATTTAATGCAATGTGGAAATATACTAATATTTCATGCAAAAAGAAAGATATAAAACATATAAACATTATGTAATGACAGACCACCAAAATATTTGAAGTACAAACTAACAGAACTGAAAAGCAAAATAGATCAGAGAAAAACATGAAGAATAGAAAAATCGTTCGTGATTATTGCTCTACTCTTGGTAATAGACTACTAGACTGAAGATAGGTGAAGAAACAGAGGGCTTAACACGTAAATCTAATAGACAATGCAGAAGACGGTACCCCAAAACAATGGCAAATTCTTCTCATCCATGCATGGACATTTCCTGGGATAAGCCAGATATTAGGTCACAAATAAAGGTTCAATGTATTTAATGTGATAGATGTCATAAAGTATCTTCTCTGACCATAATAAGATGAAGTTAGAAAGCAGTAACAGAAGTAAAACTGAAAAGTCCACAATTTGATGGAAATTAAGCAACATAGTCTTAAGCTGCCAAAGAAATCACAAGAGAAATAGAAAACAATTACAAAAAAAGTGAAAATACGATAGGAAAAACCTTATGGGAATCAAGCAAAAGCAGTTACAGGGAGATATATAGCTGTAAATGCTTCCATTAGAAAAACAAAAAATACTGCAAATCTACAACCTAACTATATTTAAGGAAGTAGAAAAAAAACCCAAAAAAGAAAACAAAATAAACCCAAAACTATGAGAAGGAAGGAAATAATAAAGATTAGAGCAGAGAGATAAATGAAATAAAGAATAGAAAAATCAGTGAACCCAAAATTTGGTTCTTTAAAAATATCTAGAGCCTTTCTCTAGGAGGTGGGGGCATAATTTAGTGTTAGAATATTTGCCTAGCACATGCAAGCCCTGGGTTCGATCCTTGTCACTGCTGAGAAAAAAAAATAGATTGACCAAGAAAAACAGACTGAAGTTACTAAAATCAGTAATGAACATGGAAATATTACTTGTGATTCTACAATAATGAAAAATTACTGAGAGTACTATTATCAGTTATACACCAAATTAAGTAGCCTAGGTGGAATGGACGAATTTCTAGAAACACAAAGCCCACCAAAATTAAATCATGAAGTAGGATACATACATAACTAGTAAAGAAATTGAATCAAAAACCTCCCAGTAGAGAAAGCCTTAGCCCTGGTAAATTTACCAGATTTCTCTGATAAATTCTGCCAGACATTGAAAGAACTAATACCAATCCCTCTCAAAACTCTCCAGAAAATTGAAGACTAGGTAACACTTCCTAACTCATGCTGTGAGGCCAGTATTACCCCAGCAGCAAAGCCAAACAAAGACTTTACAAGAAAAGAAAACTATAGATCAATATTCTTTATGAATACTAAAGTTTTCCACAAAATATTAGCAAACTGGGTTCAGCAGCATAGTAAAAGGACTACATGCCATGACCACATGGAATTTAATCCTGTAAGGATGGCTTAACATAAAAATCTTTCAGTGTCATAGAATACATTAATACAAGATAGGGGGCCAGACGTGGTGGCACGTGCCTGTAATCCCAGCGCTTGGGAGGCTGAGGCAGGAGGGTCATTGTTTGAGACCAGCCTGGGCTCTAAAGTGAGCTCAAGGCCAGCCTGAATCACATAGCGAGACCGTATCTCAAAAAAAGATTTTAAAAAAAATAGAAGATGGGGGTACATCCACATGCTCATCTGAACTGATGCATGATTCAACACCCTTTTCAGTTTATTTTTTTAAAAATCAGGAATAGAAGGAAATTTTTGCCAACACAGAGGAAGCTCTAAAAGAAAATCCCATAGGAAACATCAAACTCAATGCTGAAAGACTGAAAGCTTTTAAAGTTAAGGATGTCAGCTTCTTTCACTTCTATTTAATGTAGTGCTAGAATTACTAGACAGGGAAATTAAGTAAGACAAAGAAATAAAAGGCATCCAAATTAGGAAGTAGTAAAATTATATACTACTGATTATAGATGATATGATTTTACGTGTAGAAAACCCTAAAGATTACATGGAAAACAAAATGTTGGAACTAATCAGTGAATTTAACAAAGTAGGAAGATACAAAGTCAGCACCAAAATTAGTTTCTTTTTTGTATACTAACAATGAACAATCTGAAAAGAAAATTATAAAAACAGTTTGATTTACAATAGTATGAAAGTACCTAGCAATTGCTTAACCAAAGAGGTGAAAAATTTGTACTTTTTTTTATTTTAAAAAGAATGTTTAAAAAACAATGAAAATGATACAGAATTTCAAAACAAGATGATAGGAAATTCACAATGGTTATTATATTGCATATTGTTAGCTTCAAAGTAGTTGCTCAGATTACCAGATATAGGCATGCAAAACTGATCAAACAGTGTAAGCACTAACTGTTCCTTTCAGTGAACTAATAGAAATTAGTAGTATAATTATTTTAGCTATCTTATATGTATATATATATATATATATATTTTTTTTTTTGCCTTTCTTTTCTCCCTTCCCCCATCCCAGTTATTCTTTCCTTCTGAGTAGTTTCTTTCCCTTTCACAGTGTCTATTGTACCTTTTGGAGCTTATTTACTCTTTCAGTTGCTGACACTAGGGAGACAATACAGTGTTTACACATGTGGGTCTGATTTATTTCACTTAGGAGTACCGTCTCTAGTTACATCCATTAACCTAAAAAAGCCTTGAGTTTATCTTCCTTTGTAGCTAAATAATACTCCATTGTATGAAAATATCACATCTTTTTAAATCCATTCCTCGGTTGATGGGCATTTGGGTTGTTTCCAAGATTTAACTATTACAAATTGTGCAGCTATAAACATGGGTGCACATGTATCACTGTGGTAAATTTTTTTAGAAGCTAACCAGAAAGAAGGCAAAGGGAAAAAGAATTTAGAAGATACAAAAATCGGTTGTGGTTGGATTTACAGCTATGGCAGAATGAAAAAGTCTCAATTTTCTTCCCAAAGAGGATAAAAACCAACCTTAAAACTGGAAATTTTCTTTTAAAGAAATAAGTGCTTGAGTAATCTAGAGATTCACCAAAGAGAAGAACAAATAATTCAGAGGCTGACTCTGCCCTCCCTTTTGTTATGTGTAGTCAGTCACAAAGTCCTTGTCTTTATGGAGGGAAATAAAACACTGCTGGTTCCCAAGGCCACTCACAGTCACTAATTGAAATGAACATTATTAAGATTCTTTGGTAGCAAATAATAGAAACCCACTTCAAGTAAGCCCAAGCACACAAGAAGGTGTGTGAGAGGAACACTGAAGAACATCCTCACCTTACAGGGCAGGACAAGTCAATGGGACTCCCAGGGCTCTGGGATCAGGCTCCTTACTGTCTATATACAAAGTCTACAGTCCTCAACATGACTTCTTTGTCTGAGGTCTTGTGTCTTTTATGCCTACCACTTTCTGCTTTCTTCTTCTCTTTCAAAAAGTGTTGTCTTCTGCAGAACAGCTGTCACCATGTGGACAGGCATGTGACCAAAGGACCCATCTGTGTGTCCTCAAGTCTGTGTATACTTAACTCCCCAGATGGGTGGTCTGACTCATTTCACGTTTCTTCAAGAGAATCTGCTCAGGCCAGCTTGAGACCTGTGTCCATCCCTGGCCCTATAGCGTCTGTGGAGTCAAGGTCAAGTGCAGGTTGTTCAGGCATGGCTTGATGGTGGTAGCATCTGGTAGTATGAAGTTAAACATATATTCAGTGAAAGAAACTCCATGTAAATTCTTAAGCCTTTTAACAAAGTGATAAATTATTAATGTTTAATACAGTATTCTTCCGTCAACATGTATTTATTTCCCAAACAGCATATCTTCCTATTACTGGAGTGCTTTGCTGTATAACCTAATGCAAATCTGAACCTACTGATTTGTCAGTATTTGTTTACTTGATTTTTTTAGACTGATTCACTTACAACAATATTTATAAGTGACTATGGGAATCCTGTACAATTTTTAGCTCTATCTCATGAGCATTGTTCTTTAATTATGTACAGCATTCAAAGATAACAGTTGCTCATTGTGAGCATTTTTTTCTAAATTAGAGACGTATTGGTTTTTTGGAGAGTAGTTTAAAAGCATCAGTTATATTTACACTGTCCTCAGTGGATAAGAGTTGTTTTGCTTTTAAATTGACTAATTTTCTGCAGGCTTTAGTGAAACAAACAATATTTTCACTATGAAATCATCAGCAGACTAGCTGGAGGAGCTGTGCCATTATCTATTCATGATGGTGTGCCATGTGGTGCTTATAAATCAAAACAGGAGTAAACTGTAAATGTTTGCACACTGAAAATAGCTTCTTTCTGTCTTTAGAACGGAGCATTAGCAATGGCCACGCTCTCAGCGGTAGCCGAGCTGTGTCTCCAACTTGATGGCTCTCCATAGCTCTGTGTCTTCGCCCGTCACGAGCCCTACTTAGGCTTTGTGTCAAATATGAATCAAAAGCTGATCACACCACCATGATTAGGTACTTCCACATACTGTCTCAGGGACGCATCCGTGCCTCCCCATTGCTACCACACATCCAGTGCACCCCATTTCATGGAATATCTTTCCAGTGACTCTCATCTACAGTGACACAAGTCCTTGGCAGAGATTCCTGACATATGACAGCTTTGTTCCATGTAATTTTCACCTCCCAAAATTAGATGAGGGCCTTGCCTAACCATGTGTTTCACATACTGTCGGCACAAAAAAGGTGCTTGGCTGTGTGTGTGTGTGTGTGTGTGTGTGTGTGCGCGCGCTACTGGTGATTGAGCCCAGCAAGCAGCCAGGCTTTTTATTTTTTTCATTTTGAGTCAGAGTCTCTCTAAGTTGTCCAGGCTGGCCTAGAACTTGTGATCCTCCTGCCTGAGACTCCTCAATAGCTGGGATTACAGATCTGTACCATCTTGCCTGACTAGTATTTATTTTGTTATTTTTATGTTTCTTTTAAACAACTAGTCATAGCACTCATTAAGCAGGCCCTTATAAGTGCTAGAAATTACAGTAGTTGCTTCTCTATTGGCCAAGTATCTTTCCTAAAGCTCTAGAGTTTTTAAATTCATTTTAAAATTGATACATAGAAATACAAAAATTATAGGGGCTGGGGATATAGCTCAGTGGAATAAGTGCTTGCTTAGCAAGCGCAGGGTCCTGAGTTTGATCCCCAGTATCGCGCAAAAAAAAAAAAAAAAAAGACAGCACTAAGAAATACAAAAATTGTCCATATAAGTTCTAGTGCTTTCATAAATAAATAAATATATATATATATATATATTATTTCTGTAGTTTTACCTAAATTTCTCTATCATTCTGTTACAGATGCTTCCTAATTTTGCATCTCTTTTGAGCCCCTCTAGTGTTTTCATTTATGTCATATACATTCATGAATTCAACAAATGTTTATCAAGCACCTATTATATGCCAAGCTATTACACTAGCAACAAGTAAATAGCTACTCAGATCAAATTGCGAGTTGTGTAGTCGCTTCAGTATCTAGTTGTACACCTAATCACTTGTGACTGCTACGGGAAACAGATACGAGTGTATACAGGAGGAGGCAAGGGATTACCTGAAGAGGTAACATTTGTTTTTTTTTTGTTTTTTTGATTTTTTTTGCGGTACTGGGGATCGAACTCAGGACCCTGTGCTTGCTAGGCAGGCGCTTATTCCACTGAGCTATATTCCCAGCCCCTAGAAGAGTAACCTTACTGTTTTTTAATTTTTTTTTTTTGCGGTACTGGGGATCGAACTCAGGATCCTGCGCTTGCTAGGCAAGCGCTTATTCCACTGAGCTATATCCCCCTGAAGAGGTAACATTTGAATAGAATGACAGTTTGTACAGGTAGTGCTGGATGGAAGCCAGTGGACTAAGACCAGGTCAGAGCAAAAGTTAGAAAATCCGTAATGGACCTCAGATACCACATCATTGAAATACAGCTTCTATTCTAGACTCTAAAGTACCAATTTATATTTTTGATGCGGATCATGACATGAAAACACTGACCAAAAGGGTAACTTTGGAGGCGTATCAGTGATAGTCAAGATCTGACTCCAGTTCTGCTGTTTGACCGCTGACAGGCTTCACCCCTCGCTTACCCCTGCCTTGCTCCCTGCTGCCTCACATCAGGCTGCGCCGAGAAGAAAGCCCTCAAGCGCCCTGCTCTGCTGGCACAGCCCTCCTTCCAGCCCTGCTCCCTGCCTCTCAAAGCCAAAGCTGGTACTCAGGTCCTCTTTCGGGCAGTTTTCAGTCCAGCTGGGGGACTGCCCTTGCCTTTTCACAAAGCCCCATCAGTGGAACGGGACAACGAAAACTGCTAGCCAGCCCAGCAAGGTGTAGTACATAGATTGGTGGGGTGCCCCGCAGAACTCCTG
The DNA here is from genome assembly GCA_004027595.1 of Dinomys branickii. Taxonomy (NCBI): domain Eukaryota; kingdom Metazoa; phylum Chordata; class Mammalia; order Rodentia; family Dinomyidae; genus Dinomys; species Dinomys branickii. Next base: position 79,088 of record PVLD010007280.1, on the reverse strand, counting down.
GCATAGATACAGGTTCTCAGTCTACCCTACATATAGGTGACTTATCAAGACCCAAGTATAAAAAGGAATATAAATGACAGATGCACTGAATGTTCAGGCTGAGGAAGATACCACCATAAAACTGCCCTGGAAGGACGTTTTCATACCAATATTCACCGAAGTGTCACAGAAGGTATTACCCCAGAAGGGAAGTGCACACTGAAGAATCCCTATTTCTTAAAAAATAAGCCAGTGAGAATTATAGGACAATCTAGATAAAATTACAAAGTAAAAAAGTTAAACTTACTGAAGTAGTAACAACCAAGAGAAACTCAAAAGTATTTTCATTTTATCATTTATTTTTCATTAGCACTTTTTCCCCATACATAGTGATCACATTAATCCTAGGGTATCTGTACTTTTACGTAATAGATCTTTCCCCCCTCCCTCTCCCCTCCCTTCAACTGTTCTTCCCCTCCCCATTTACAAAACCTTGTTTCTACTTTTTTCCTTCCATTCTTTTTTTGAATCCCCTTTCCCTTCCTTCCCCCCACCCTGTCTCCCTGCCCGTTTGAACATGTTCTTCTCCCTCTCCTAGCCGAGCCTCCACTGTGCTTCTTATTTACCCTTTGGGTTTCTCACACAAGAGCAACAGTGCAATATTTAAAGTTGTTTAATAAGACGACAGTGTTTCTAAATAGCCAATTATAAAATGAAGCAAAATGTCTCTATACATTTTTAAAAGGTCATTTAAATTTAAAAAATTTTAAAACCAGGAGATTAGTCAAACAGCAGTTTAGATATAGCTAAAGAAGAAAATTACAAAATATAATTGAAAGTAACACACAAAAAGACAGGATGATAATACAATGAAAATATTCAAGTGCCATTAAGAAATATAGAATCAAACCCATAGCTATCTTTTAAAGTTAATGTTAATTTTTTAAAAAATTTACACAGCTGGGTGCAATTGTGCACACCTGTAATGCTGGCGCCCGATAGCTGAAGCAGGAGGATTGTGAGCGTTATTTAGTTCTTATCTGTGGTTTCTTCTGAGCACATTTCAGACAGTTCATTTAAAGTCTTTGTCTACGGGCTGGAGGTACAGCTCAGTGGGGTAAGTGCTTGCCGCTAAGCACTAAGGCCCTGAGTTCGATCCCCGGTCCCGGAAAAAAAAAAAAAAAAGGGAATAAAGTCTTTGTCTAGTAAGTACAATGTCTGGGCTTCCTCAAGTTTGGTTTGGACCAGCTGGGTTTTCTCCTGTGAATGGATCATTCTTTCCTGTTTCTTTCTTTTTTGCTGTTGCCATTTTGAGTACTGGAATGTGCCAACTCCGGAAAACTGATTTGCTCCTGATTAATGGCTTGCTGTTGATTTCCGGGGCCTGCAGTTGACTGCTTAGTGACTTTTCCGAACAGTTTTTGCAAAAACTATATTCCTGCCTCTGCGCAGTCACTGAAATCTCTATTCCATTATTTCATAGCCAGCCAGTGACCTGGGAAATTTCCTTAAATGCCTGAAGTTCAAAAGGAAAGGAATGTGACTGCCCTCCCCCAGGCAGCGTGACTTTGTGGTGTGTCGCCCCTCAGATGCTGTGCGCCTAAATGGCGCTGCCCTCACTCCTGCTTGCGCTGCCAGAGGTACGGCCTCACTTCGTCCCGGACTTCTCTGCGCGTGCATCGGTCCTCACACCCCTGTTGCACCGTTCTCCCGTATTTGCAGTGGCCCTTTCAGCTCTTATTCCCCCAAGAAATTCTTGTCCCTTTTTCCAGGGTGTTTGGATCTGTCTGCTACATGCTGTGTGTGTGTTGTTCCTTGTCCCCACAGCCACTGAGCGTACTGTCTCACTTTAAATCTCTGTATAGATGCCTCACAGAAGGCTAATACAGCCAAGGGGTGGTGGCAAAACAAAGGTCAGTCTTTTCCCTGACTTTATGGAACCACAAAGACAAGTCAGAATATACAACCACAGTATTTGAGTAAGGTGTCTGTTCACCCACTGTGATCTTCCTGCCTCAGCCTCCTGAGTAACTGGGATTACAGTCATGTACCACACCACCTGGAATGAAAATATTTTTTGAGGAGAGAAAACTATACCCTCAGTTATTTGGTCCAGACGGGGAAGATTCAAATGACAGGACTCTTTGTGAAAAGAAGCTGCAGGATAGGTTGAGAAAGGAGTTGGCTAAGCCTCAGGGGACCCCTATCAGAAGGAAAGTTGTGTCTCTCCAGCCCGGCTTCCCAGAAGATGTTCCATATTGAGACCCAGAGTTACCAATACAAGAACGTGAGGGCTTCCCACAGGAGATAGCCCCAATGTTAGGCTCCCATGAGAAGTGAATAGATGTGGGGTTATGAGTAAATGAACTGTGTAGGAAATTTAAGGGAACACTTTTAACGTGTGAATGTATCCTTTCCGAATTTATAAAGAACATTTAAAAACAAATTAAAAAAACATTTTAAAAAAACATTAAAAAAAAAAAAGAAAATCCAAATTGTTTTACTAAGTGGCTGAAACTTTTTGGCCTTCTTTAAATGACACTGATGTTCTCTCATGGGTTGGCTGTACCGAAAGTACATGAGGTTCCACTTTTTCTCCATTCTCACCATGCTGTCATTGCCTGCCTTTTTGATCATAGCTATTCAAAGGGGTGTAAGATTATACTTTTAAGAAAAATTTCAAATTAAGCATCCTGTAAATCTGTTTATGACAGCTCAGATTATTGCTGAATGCCTAAGCTACTTTATCTCACAAAGTCTGGCTATAATTCAGACTGACACTAACAACATGTTCACATTTCTTGACTCTTAACAGTTTCATCCTATTTTTAATTAGGAGGTCCTAAGTAAGTTTTTTTTTTTTTTTAAGAGCAGAATATATTTATTGGGAGAAAGAAAGCTTCTGTCCAAGAGAGGGACAGAAGGGGGGCCCGAGTGGGTTACCCCCACTCTGTCTTTGTCAGGGACTTTTATAAGGAAAAACCATGAGGTGAGGTGGGTCCAAGGTAGGGGAAATGGACAAAACTACGGTCCACCAATAAGATTACAGTTATAATTGTCCAGGTAAGACTGAGTGGACTGGGATCAAATGGGAAAGCGAGTCACGTAACAAGTGGGCATGCCGAGAAGGCTTTTCCCGTAAGGGTTAGGTCAGGGGCTTTTCCCGTAAGGGTCGGGTCAAAGACTCTTCAAGGTGGTCAATCCCTGCTGTTCACCCCTGGGGAGGTATGTGGATGAATTTGTTTAGTCTTCCATCTTGAGGTCTGGCCCACAGGTATCTTATCTTTTATGTTGGCCTCTTAGAGGGCCCAGCCCTGTCTGACTGCCTACAGCATTTCTATCTATCTCAGCTGTCTATAACATTCCCCCCTCTGAAGAAGTAACCCGAACTGCCGTGTGGGAGTAATGGGCGATGACCGCTCTGGCTTCTTCAGGCTGAAAGGGGTCGTAGTTGTTGAACGGCAGTCAGAGATACTCTCCAGAGGGTCTATCTAAAGGCCCTCGATAGACACCAGGCGTTTTCATCTTGGGTAGGTGTATAGCTTTAAGTCTGGAGGAGACAAAGGCAAAGAGCCAATTAAGTATGCATGGGCCGAATAATAAGATCAACAAGATTATTATGAATATAGTTAACAAAGATTTCCACCAAGAGGAACCAGTGATGGCCTCTCATGTATCCAGCTAGTCACTCAGGAATGCTTTATGAGAACATCACTGTCTCATTCCTTTCTATTCCTGTCTAAGTCTGTACCCCTGGGAAGTGCCTGCAGGTACTGTACTGGTTCAGTTCTCTGACGTGGGGAGGGGGCAGGCACATGTCAACAAAGGGCTTCCGACTGCTCTGATTCTGTTTAATATAACAAATTGTGAACTGCTTGTATTAAGAGTTTTGTGTGTATGTTTTATTTTTCAAACTCTGACTTTGGTCTCTCTTCAGTGCATTTTCTTCCTTTATAAGAAGCAGGTCCTGGGTTCAAGACCCAGCACCATGGAGGAACTAGAAGGAAGAGACAGCAAAGCACATCTAGTTAGTATTCATTATTGATGGCACTTACAAGAATCCTTTTCCTTTTTTTTTTTTTTTTTGCAGTACTGGGGATCGAACTCAGGACCCTGCACTTGCTAGGCAAGCGCTTATTCCACTGAGCTATATCCCCAGCCCAAGAATCCTTTTCCTATTAAATACGTGTAAATAAGTGCTATGCTTGAAGATAACTGATTTTAAAAACGTAATAGGATTCACACCTGTTTGAGGACATAGTACAACTTCTAGAAAATTGTCATCTGTTTGGCTATTTTGTCTTTTTTTAAGTGTATGTTTGCAATACATAATATGTTCATTTGGGGATTTGGACATGTGTACGACTTACCTTGATCATTTTCAACCCCTTTACCCCTCCCAAATATCTTCCCTTGCTCTGATATACTTTCCTATCTCCTACCAAAAGTCCACCTTTGTGTTTCCTAGCATCTCTTCTTTATTTTACCTATTTATTTGTATTTTAGTTTTGTCATATGAGAAACTGTGCTGTTTTACTTTCTGTGTCCAACTTCACACATCCGTTTCCATCCATTTAATATATCCTGATATATTAAATTTCCATCCATTTCCCTGTAAATGACATTGCTTTATTCTTCTTTATGGCTAAATGATATTCCAGTGTGTATGACTGCAAATAACGGGCAAGTAAACTGAATACTTCTCAAAAGGAGAAGCACAAATGACTAATAAATACATGAAAATGTTCGTTATTAGCCAGTGCAAATCAAAAGAACTCTGGGATTCTGTCTTACCTGGGCAGAATGTCATGAAGAACATAAAAAACAACAAATGCTGCTAAGGATGTGGAGAAAAAGGGCCCTCCTCCATTGTTAATGGGGGTGTAAACTAATACAACCATGATGGAAATCAGCATGGAGATTCTTCAGGAAATTAAAAAATTCCATTTAACCGGCGGGGTCTCTCCTAGGCGTATTTCTGAGTTTAAGACATGCCAGAGTGCTACACGTGTAGCCACGCATGTGGCAGTGCAGTTCCTAAGAGCTGAGCTCTGGAAACAGCTTAGATGCCTGTCAACAGACAGTACATAATATTATAAAGATAATATTGTAAACAAAATAAAGAGATGCACTTATACACATTGGCTGTTTTGTCTTTAAGAAGAAAGCTGACAGCTTGGCAGGCTTGGCCCATATTCTCGGTTTCTATTTCTGCCGTTGCCGGGGCTGCATAATCAGAGTGAGCTGTTGTTATGTAAGCCACCAGGCCTCAGGAGCCCAGATCCCCCACCATCCCTTAAACACAGTGTCTGTGCATTTCCAAATAAAGCTAGAGCTGAACAATCCTTTTTAACTTTCTTTGGTCAGCCTTGGCTTCCGGCAACGAGTATGTTTTATTAATTTTATTGAAACCTACAAGCTGGCCGAGTTACTTTAAGATTTTTTTTCATTTTTAATTGACACAAGCTAAATTATTAATAAAGCGGATATCCAAGGACAAATAGAATCTTATAAACATTAAAACAAATGTCTACCGCTAAAATCTTCATGTAACAAACATCTTTAAGCTGCAGCTCTTGGGCCACTCATTTCAAATGTGATGCAACTGATTCTAGTTTTGCCAAACTGTGTATTAAGATAGAGAAATATGAAACACTTGAAGTTTTGTATGACTGAGCCAAGAGGTAGTCAACATTAAAAGGTTCTTATCTTCAAATAACTTTAAGACTTTCTATGCACTGAAATGCCAAAGAATGGGAAAGCACCAAAATCATTATTCAGAGCACACACACACAAAAAATAAAAATTCATTGTGTACAAGGAGCAGGGAGAATCTAAAAACATACTTACTGAAAGATATACCCTAGTTTATCAGTCTTGACCCAAGAAAAATATAATCTCTGCTTCTAGTGTGTAGGATGGTATCCCATACACTGCTGACTCAGAGAGGCTCACAGAATCCTAATCTTAGTCCAGGAGGTCATTGGAAACACAGTAGTTCATATGTTCTCTGTACCAATTCCTAGAGAATCTGTACACAATATGTCACGCATTTGTGTCACTGTCTGTAGCACAGATACAGCAGAGCAAGGGAAGATCCACAGGCCAAAGGTAAAGTCACTGGGATGCTTACAGCTTCCAGATGAGAAGGAAGGGAGGCAAGACAAAGGAGGGAGGGGGTGTCTTATCACACAATGCAATTTTTAAATTATAAATTAAGTTTATTTAATTATTGTCTGTCTTTTCTACCAAGTTGAATTCTTTATGAGGTCAAGGATGCTGTCTTTTATTTTTTAAGTCTTCATTGAAATATACACCTACATGAGCTAGGCATGGTCACTCACACCTATAGTCCCAGCACTCAGGAGGCTGAGGTGGGAGGATCACCACAAGTTCGAGGGCAGCCTGAACTATAATAGTGAGACCCTGTCTCCAAAAAAAGAAGAAACAAAGAAAGATATAGACACATACAGAAAAGGACATAAATCATAAATATACAGTTTAGGGTTTTTTTTTTTTTGGTCTGTTTGAGTCAGGGTCTCCCTGTGCACTTCAGACTGGCCTTGAGCTCACTTTGTAGTCTAGGCTGGTCTTGAACTTGCAACCATCCTTCCTCAGCCTCCTGAGTACTGGGATTACAGGTGTGTGCCACCACACCCTGATAATTTTTTAAAAAAGGAATTTGTATAGCTACCACCCAGATCAGGAAACAGAATATAGACCAAGCAGACCTGCACCAGGTGTGTGGCACATCCCAGCCTCACGTGAGCAGCTAGGCGGCACTGTGGGGCAGCACAACCGACACAGGGTGCAGCCACCCAGCAACTCTGAGCCAGCTCTGCCTTTGGCATGGGATGGTGGCAGCAAGGGCCAACCTGACGCTGGACGAGGACAGCGAGAGGAAGGAACAACTCGTCCCTGCGACTGTCGGAATTGAAGTCCAGCGGGTCACTCGAAGCCCTGTCCTACGGCCTACACCCAGCAGCAACCAGAGCACTGATCACGTTTTCCACTCACCAGTGGGACCGAGGACACTGGATAGTAGCCACACCCTGGGGTGAAGGGACAGTGGGCTCCTAAGGCAGGGAAGGCACATCAAGGGCCCATAGGCCCTAAGGCTGGATGGAGAAAATCGAGACTGGCTGGACCCCCAAGACTGCAGATATTGGAAAGAAGCCACCATCTAAAAATGGGGTGGAGACAGGGGGGCTGGGGATGTAGCTCAGTGGCATAAGCACCTGTCTGGCAAGCACAAGGTCCTGAGTTTGATTCCCAGTACAAAAAAACCCTTAAAAACAGGAATTTCTTTTCACACAATCTTTATTTTTTATTTTTCTATTTTTTAATTATTTTTATTTTTATTTTCACTTGGTTTTTGGGGAGTTGAGAACTTTTCCCCATATTTTATTTTAACTGCTTTTTTTGTTTTCCCCTTTCACTTTTTTCTTTTATTTCTTAAATTTTGCTGTTTATCTTTTTATTCTTTTCCTTGTTTATTCCTTCCTGTGACTGTTCTATAACACTTTTACCTTCCATTTATCCCTCAATAAGACCTTCTATCTCACCCTTCTTTCTTCCTGCTTATATCTCATTGATTTTTCACATTTTGCTTTTTTCATTCTCCATTTCCCCACCCCTCTGCCTTCACTAGTATAACTACTAAGCTTTATGAATCTCTAGAAAGCTAGTTAACTTTATGCTACTGCTGTTGAATACTCTTCAATTGTTAGTAAAGTTGTTCCACTTAGTAGAGATTTACAGTAGGTCAATATTTGGTTTGCCTTAGTGTTCATACTATAATTACACATCCCTTTTCTATGGTCAGGGTGGTATATTATTGGTCGATAGGGCTTGTCAATACTCAGTTTGTATTTGATGCTATCATTGATGCCAATTTTATTACTGTAGCCAAAATGATGTAACTGTTGCTATTAACTGGGTTTTTTTGGCCTCCCAATATCTAGATTGCCATGTAATCGTTAAGAGTAGTACTAGGGCCCATTCCTGGAGAACTGGGTACCAGGACAAATATGCTACAACATTCCATCCCAAGTAAATGGTTGTGGATCAATCCTGGGACAGATCCTGGCAAAGGCCACTAGTTAGACACAAACCAGAGCCACACACATGGAAAAGTAGGAATTAGTATATGTGCTGCTGAAGTGAGCACGAAAAGTAGGAATTAGAGGTCTCCCTACTAGAAACGTACTACACTACAATCAACCTCAAAGCCTCAGCACTTACAAAAAAGAAAGAAAAAAGGAAAAAAGAAACATGAGAAGACAAGCTAACAAAATGCCCACAAAAAACTTCTAATTCACCCAAAGCTGATCTATGGGGCATCAAAGGGGACAAAACCAAAAGCCACGCACTGGAGTTATTCAAAGTGATATCAGGGGCGGTAACAAAACAGATCAGTAAGGCATTTGGGGAGCTCACAGAAGGTCAAAGTCTACAGATACTGGGCCACATGAACAAAACAATCAGCAAGTCTACAGAAGACACCAACAAGAGGCTGGCAGGGCTACACAGAGCTATATAAAACATGAGTGACCCACGTAGAAAGAAATTAGATCCGTAGAAAAGCTCCAAATAGAAATTCCAGGGATTAAAAATTCTACTGAAGGTATGGGCAGCAGAAATGACCAGTGTGAGGAAAGAGCGTCAGAACTGGAAGACAGGGCTATTGCCAGAGACCAATTAATGTGAGATACTTTAAAAACAACAAGAGAACATGAAAAATGGATTTAGTTGCTCCTAGATGTTACAAAGACTTATCTAAGGTTAAGGGGAATTAGTGAAAAAGTAGAAGATAGCACATATGGCATAGAAAAGCTGTTTACTGAAATAATAGCAGAAAACTGTTCAAATAAGGGAAGAGAATTTAAAGTGATGCATATAGAAACCCAAATAGCCATGATCAAAAAATAACTTTTCCATGACACATCATAATCCAGATCCCAGAAGTACAGCACAAGAACAGAATCTTAAAAGTGGCTAGAGAAAAGCAATGAATCATTTGTAAAAGTAACCCCATTAGAATTATGGCACATTTCTCAACACAAACCTAAAAGGCCAGGGAAGCTTAGAGTGAAGTGTTTCAAGCCCTAAAAGAAAACAGTTTCCAACCCAGCCCTTATATCCTGCAAATCTATCAAAATTGGTGGCGAAATAAGATGTTTTCGTGATTAAAGACTAGCAGACTAAAACTGCAAAAAAATTCCCAAGGCTCTTCTAGAAAGAATGAAGCTAACAATAACAAACAATCTGACAGAATGAATACAGGTAGGGTGGGCAGTTACATAGAAGGGAAACAGAGGGAATTGGCAGCAGAGAAGGGGAGGAGGGAAGCCACGTCAGGATTAAGTCAGTACTTAGCAGTGCTAACTCTCAGTGTGAATGGCCTCAACTGCGCAGTCAAAAGGAACAGACTGGGGCTGGGGATATAGCTCAGTGGAATAAGTGCTTGCCTGGCAAGCACAAGGTCCTGAGTTCGATCCCTAGTACCGCAAAAAAAAAAGGAACAGACTGGCAGAATGTATTAACAAACAGAAAAAGAGAAAGAAAAAAGAGTCCTTTGGTATACTGTGTTCAAGGAATACATTTAACCAAAGAGAAACTCATAGACTAAACATTTAAGGATGGAAAACAATATTCTACGCACAGAAACCCCCAAAAAGCAGGTATAGTTATCCTATATTCAGACAAAGTGGACTTTAAGCCAAAACTGATCAAAAGAGGCAAAGAAGGTCACTGTATATTGGTTAAAAGAACAATCTAACAGGAAGAGATAATAATTATTAACATATATGCTTTGAACAGCAGTGTACCAAACTTCATAAAACAAGTACTACTGGACAGAAAAGACCAGATAAGCTTAAGCACAACTATAGCAAGGGAACCCCATTATCACAAATAGACAAATGAATTAGGCAAAAAAATCAACATATATCAGAGAATTAACCAAAATCTTCAAATGCGTTTAAGAGGTAACTACAGAGTGTTCTTTCCAACAACAGAATACACATTCTTCTTAACAGCACATAGAATTTTCTCTAATATAGACCACATATTAGCAATAAGCAAACTTAAATAAATGTAAAAATTTAAGTTATACCATGCATATTCCAGATCATAGTGAAGTGAAACTGGAAATCAATGACAAAACACAGACATTGTGCAAATGTATGGAAATTAAACAGCATGCTTAGAAATAAGAAATAGGTTTAGAAGAAATCAAGGAAGAAATAAGACAGTTTCTAGAACTAAATGATAATGTGAATACAGCATACCAGAACCTGTGGAACACCATAAAAGAAGTCCCAAAAGGGACATTTATAGCTGTGAATACCCACATCACAAAAGCAGAGCAAGCCCAGGTAAATAACCTAACAATGTACATGAAAGCCCTTCACAAACAAGAATAACCCAAACCCAAAGCTAATACAAGGAAGGAAATTAGAAAGGTGAGAGCAGATTCATGAAACTGAGACCAAAAAAAAAAAAAAATTGATGAGCTGAAGAGTTGGTTCTTCAAAAGAATAAGAAAACACAAACTCTTAGCCAATCTAACCCCAAAAAAGAAAGAAAAGACCCAATCAATGCAATTAGAAATGAAAATGATAAAAATCATAGTAAACACTGCCAAAATAAAAAGAAAGATTATTAACTACTACCTCACAAAACTGTATGCCAATAAATTCTAGAATTCAGCAGAAATGAACAAATTCCTAGAAATATATGGATTACCAAAACCAAATGAGAAGGTTCAAAAAACATGAGTAATAACAGGCACTGAAATTGAAGCAGTAGTTTCTTTGAAAAACTACTAAGAAAACCGCAGGTCCAGGTAGATTCACTGCTGAATTCTATAAAAACTTCAGGGAGGGTCTAACACCAATAGTCTTCAAGCTTTTTAATAAAACTGAAAAGGAGAGAGTACTCCTAAAGTCATTCCTAGAAGCTACCATTACCCTAATTCCAAACCAGGCAAGGATTCCACCAAAAAAGTGAACTATACATCAATCCTTTTAATGAATATAAATACAAAACTCTTCAACAAGATACTGGAAGGAAAGAAGACTTGTGGATCAATGGAAAAGAGTCAAGGTTGCAGAAACAACTCCAGGCATTTCAGCTACCTGAGCTTTGGCAAAGGGGCCAAAACATACACTGGAAGAAAGGCAGCCTCTTTAACAAACGGTGCTGGGAAAACAGGTTATCCACACATGGAGATTCGGTCTAGATCCCTGTCTCTCACCATGTACTAAACTGAAATTAAAATGGGTCAAATATCTAAATATTAAAACAAATACTTAACCTGCTGGAAGATAAATTATGCAAAACTCTTGAAACCATAGGCATAGGCATAGGCAACGATTTTCTGAACAGAACTTCATCACAAGAAATAGTACCAAGAATCAACAAAGAAATTAAGATGTGTTTGGTACATGTACCAACTCCACACAAGGAATGTAGACATTATGTACTGCAAACATGTAGTATAAAAAAAGGAAACAATATGAACTGCTCCCAGAAACAGCTTTTGACCTTCCGGGCATTTCTCCCCCCAGGCACACACTCCTGGCTTCTAATGGAAGGACCCACTGTCAGGCCGGCATGGGCAGAATCAGGCTGCCATTGGCAGTATTCTGAGAGGTCATGCCAGCTATGCTAGCTGCAGACTGCTCATCTCCTTGCTGTATGGCATGCCAGTGTATGGATATACCACAGAATATTCATCCACCATGCATTTACCAGTTCTGGATGTTGCAGACAGGCACTATGGTTTGTAGTGCAGATCTCTGCTAGGTGAATTAGTGAATCACAAGTTACATGTATGCTGGCGTTAGTGGATGTTGCCAAGTAGTTTTCCAAAGTAATTTGCCAATTTACATTGTCACCTGCAGTGTATAATGGTCTCAGTTGCTTATGCCTCTTTCAGCACCGCTGTTGTTAATTACTTGGGTTTCTTTTTTTCCCAGGGCCTTCACCCTGAGCTACAGCTCTGGCCCTTTTTTACATCTTTTAATTTGAGACAGGGTCTTACTAAGTCACCACGTTGCCCAAGTCAGGCTTGAACAACTTGATTCTCCTGCCTTGGCCTCCCAGAGTAATGAGACAGAGGGCTGGTGGTGGAAATGGCTAGCGCACTGTGTATAAGATGCTCTTAGTTCTCTGCTGAGGTCAGTTGGGTCATAGGAACCGGTGGACAGGGTTTGTTGTCAAAAGAGAGGAGATAAGAAAACTTGCTGAGAAAAAAAAAATCAGGTCCATAACAATCCACACCATATGCAAGCAGAGACGTGCTATAAAATCATTTCGGGTAAATGAAGAGTGAGTCCAAACTTCTCCTGGGTAGAGCAGTGTGAAGTACCCACACCCAGGGTTACTCAGGGAAAATGAAGCCATATTCGGACAGCAAAGGATCTTCTTTCCTCTGTCCTCATTTCCCCCAATTCAAGAAATACGCTATATTGAAATATGAATGGTTATAAGATCTGTTTTGCCATTTCGTGGATGATCTGTACAGAAATGGATAACTAAGAATGCAGTGGTCGCCAGTCTTCCATTACCTCTTTTAAGTCAACCCATAATAAGCTGGTTCCTTTCTTCTGCCAGGCCAACAATAAAGGCGAATCGTGATTAGTGCTTTTGGGGCTATTGCTGTGGTCTGTGGCCAGACTGTGAGGCTGGTGTTATTCTAGGATCCAGAGAAAAACTCTGCACTTATCTTAAAATTCTGTAAGCAAAGATTGGGGGCCACTTATTAAAATAACCAAGCATGCTACCTAAAATAGTGATGGCACATGAAGTAAAATGCACAGAAACAAGAATCTAGGTAAACTGTGCTACCTTTTTTTTTTTTTTTTTTTTGGCTAATCTTACAACCAATGTGGCAAGCTAGGTGGGATCCTAGAATAGGACATTCAGTGAAACCGAAATCTGGACAGTGAGGACTTGGGTATAATACAGCGCTGCAGCAGCGTTGGCTCCTTCGCTGTGACGGCCATAGCAAATAATGTGAGGTACTAAGAACTGGGCATACAGCAACTCTGTGCTGTCTTCACAGTTTTTTGCCAATCTAAAACTATTCTAAAAAGTAAAATTTATACAAGAAAAAGCTAGTGAAGGGCTTTGGGAAAAAGCAAGGAAGGCCTTAAGGCTGCTCCTCTCTTAATCTCAGATGAGTCCCCTCACTCCCCTCCCTCCCTCAGCTGCATCACAGGAACCTAGTCTTCAGGAGGCAGCACACAGGCCGCAGGCTCAGCCTGCTGCTTCCGCTTCCAGCGCTGGGGCTGCTACCATTCCACATGTCTATGAGCTTTGGTTCCCTCTCTTCACTGTGACTGTAATTTTATATCCCTGCCTCACCGAGTATTCTGTGATTCTGTATGAAGGGACCTGCAAACTGGAGCTGCTGTTCAAACAGAATAAGTTATTACTGTGGTCTGCACTGTTTCACCCTGGCCCTTTCCCCCTCAGGCTTTACTTCTTTCAGCCAGGTTTTGTTTTGTTTTATTCTTCCTGACCCTCAGCTCTTGAAGTAACACAAACTGTCAACCAGTTGAAATTTCATTTATGTAAGTTGTTCATGCCCTATTCGTTGTTGGGGGAGGGTATGCTCTTTTTCCAAAGACATGTGTTGGCTTCATGGCTCACTTATTTTGTCCCATTTTTAAAAATTGAAAGTTTTCAGCCATAGGACTTTAGAGTACCTGTGAACACATACATCATTGGCTTTATTTATAAAATGTAATTTAAATATTATTTAAACCTTAACTACTTTGGAGTCAGAATTTAAGTTTGAGGGAAAATTGAAAACATTGTTAAACATGAAAGTCCTAAATAAATAAATAAATAAATAAACAAACAAACAAACAAATAAATAAATAGGAAAGCCCTCCAAAAGAGCAAGATTGAAACATGCAGCATGGATTAAATATCCTGACAAAACCCCTCTAAACTGACACAGAGAGGTTTCCAAAGACCTAACTGCACAGGTAAAGGACAGCTAGGGAAAAGCAGATTAAAGTGGTGCTGGATTAAGATTCAGGGATATCTTCAAGGCTGACTGGTTGTATACAGTCCCAGTGCTCAGAAGTGAGAGGTGGCAAGGACCTGTGCGTAGGATCGATGTAGGAGAGGGGCTAGTTGAAAGACTGTCCCCTGTCCCATGTTTGTCTTCACCACAAGGGCCAGCCTGTCTGGGAGGAAACTGAGAAGTTCTGGACTCTGGACCCACGTGGCTATTTTTTTTTCCCAATAAATAGCTTTCCTCTACAAGGAAAACTAAGGATTCTTAATTTAAAAAACAAAGCATAGGAAGTCTCCTGTGCTAGATCCAGGCTTGTGAAGGTTGAGACTTGGTCTCACTCATGCTTGGCACCGCACAGGGAATATATGAACAAAGCTTTTTAAGAGCACTTATGTTTCCCAACAAAAACGTTTTTGTTGCTACCATCAAAGTCAGTCACCAGCACAACAAAGAATGTTACAAAATGATTATCATAAAGCTCAACCTGTAGATTACAATTATATTTGAACTGAGAAATGTTATACAGCAGAATGTTTATGAGCTCAGGTTTCGGAATCTGATTGCCTTAGGTTTGAATCATTTTACTAGTTGTGTAACCATGAGCAAGTATTTTTTTCTGAGCTTAGTTTCATTAAAATGGCCATTTACTGAAGATTTCATAGGATTGCTGAGGACTGACGGCACTGTGTGTGCGGAGTGCATGGAGCCTGCTAAGGATAAGGTTCGATGGACTGAGGGGACAGGGCAGGAATGAGTCGCTTTTGAAAAAGAACCCAAAGGCCTTAAAAATTCCTACTTACCCCAAAAGTCTATGATTCAATGAAAATATTCAATGAGATCAAAATAACATTAAAATATAACCAGTGTCAATGTTTTAAGACCACATTACTTTTGAGATTTATGAAATAATATTAAAACTTAGTAATGATGCATTTCCCAGGGCATATGTGAAATACATTTTTTACCCTTATTATAATTACATTAATAATTATATGAAAAGAAAGATGTGAAATTAAAGAGTTTCTAGCATTTCTAGTTTTATATATTTAGCTTCTTTATCATTTGACTTTTGGGAGAAGAGGTGCTGGCACTCAAACCTAGGGCCTCACATCTGCTAGGCGGAGTGCTCTACCATGGAGCTATATCCCTAGTCCCTACTGCTAACATAAATAAACCAGTGTGCTCACCTTTCACATCACTGGTCTAGGAGGGAAACAGAATTACTTTTCAAAACAAACAGTTGCTATGTTATTAGCTTTTAGTGGCAATTTTAAAGCAAAAATACTGTTAAGACTTACATTCCTATCTGGAATGAGATCTGTTGTCTGTACTGATCCTCGGGGGGCGGGGGCTGTTTAAGGGTGCATTTGCTTTGGATTTACTGCAGAGTACAAATGTCTTAGTTGCATATATTACTGATTTTTCTTGCATAATTTCCCTTTTCCATTCTTAAATGGGAAAGTGTAGAAGAATTATACTGTACCTTTCATTTTTAGGGTCCCAAATATCCCTTTGTTGCTTCTTTTAGGTCCACTTTCTAGACTAGGTGTTTATGGCCATACTTTCACATTATAGTCAATCTCTTCCACTGGCAACTCCCTGATTTAAAAAAATAAATAAATAAAGCTTTTCAAACTGACTGATATAGAGCCTTTTAAGTATAAGGATTTGGAGAGTTGCAGAGCTCCTGTCTTTCTGGGCAGGTCAGAGGCAGCCAGGAAGAGGTGTGCACACAAAGGCTGGTCAGTCTTGTCCCTATGCTCCAGCAAAGCAGAGCAGTTTCCATGAGAAACCCTCTAGAGAGTATCTGGGAGTGAGATAGAATTGCAGAGGGTACGCAGAAGATAGAGGTCAGCAGGGAAATATTTTGCTTTGCTTTCTTTGGGGGTGTGATATGCACTCTGATGGGTAAGGCAGAGCTGGACCTCACCCTGACCATTACAACGGTTCAGGTAGAGAAAGGTCAGAAGACAGGGCACCCACAGGACCGTCCACAGTCCCAGCTTGGAGCACCCTGTGTTGTCTCCCAAGACAGAAACTGTTTTGATACCAAAGATTACAAAAGAGAAATGAAATTTTAAAATTCAGTATAACATAAAGAGAGCCTTTTTTGAAGAATTTTTATAATTTTGATTGAGTTAAAATGAACTATGTTTTGGTGAATAAAGGACTTCCCATTGGAATTTCACCCTTAGGTATTTTACATCCATTTTTTAACAGTCCGAAAGAACAAAGACAGCACCTTAACTGGGCCTTTAAGAGAATCCTAGAGAGAAGGAAGGAGGCAAAAAGAAGAAAGTTCTTCTCAGGTTTGCAGTCTGAGGCCACCAGGACATAATGTACCACCTTTCCAAAGACAAGGCCAGGTTCATTATTGCTGTGCCATACTGATTGTATAGTGGTGGGGTTTTTTTGTTGTTGTTTTTCATCTGTTCTACTTCTGTTTCTTAGGGTCACTTCCCAAAAGAAAACACTTTTTAAAAAATCGGATGCAGCTCCTGCCAAGCTTTGCTCCATGCACAGGAAGCGGTCTAATTCCCCCAACTTGGTCACCTCCAACCTCTGGGCAGTTGTCTGTGTGTAGGAATTTGCAGGATGCCTTGAGTGCCGAGCTCCTGGAATGACACCTGCCTGGCCTGCAGAAGGCTAGAGAGTAACTATTTAAGGCTTCACAACCAGGAGGTCTCTGTGCAGCCACTAAGCTCTGCTCCATAGAACAAAAGCAGTGTGATTGAATGGACCTCCTGAGGGAGCCTGGCTGTGTCCATTGAGTGTCATTATAGAGGTTCACATAATTTTCATGGGTCACAAATTTCAATGGTTGTCAGTCATTTATACTTGGGACCATAATAAAATGGGAGAGGGGTGGAATTTGGCTTGTTACTTCATCCTTCAGTGTGCCCTCCCATTGTGGGTCTCTCTCCCTCCATGGTGCAAGCTGCTTGGCCATGCTTCTACATCACCATTATTTATCAAAATTCCTATATCTTCACTTTAGAAATGCTGTTGGAATATATTTCCAGTAAGGTGGGTCTCTCAACTCTAAGGTTCCTCAGTTCTTTCCAAGGTCTGGAGATGAGGCAACCAGTGCCGAGGGTGGGGCCTCCCCCACCCCCTACCTGGGCATGGCACATGGAGAATGCTGGGCTCCAAGACACCAGTATAGAAAGATGACTGCAGGTCACACGTTCCCGTCTCAGGAGGCTTGTGGTTTGATTTTGTAGCCGTTGGTGTGCTAGGATGACATTTGTACTTTCCGAGGTTTATGACCCACCATGGGCTTGGAATAGAGGTGGTTCTGATTGCTCTGTCTTCCTTCCTTCTTTTCTTTTCTTTTTTCTTTCTTTCCTTTTCTTTTCCTTCCTTTCCTTTCTTTCTTTTCTTTTCTTTTTTCTCTGAAGCAGCATTCAGCACACGTTTAAACTCCTTCCAGATAAGCAACACTTGTAACAGAGCTCTGCGCTATTCCAAATTGCGTTCATGGGCAGTACCGGTGGAGCTGATCCTGAAGAGCGCTTTGTGGCACCTGAGTGCATCAGTCTCCGACCCCTGACCCCAAACTCTGCAGGATCAGACAGTGAGGCACTAACACCTCTTGAGCCTAACAACTGTTGCTTGGTGCAGACCACATGTGGCTGTGCCTGTGTTTTCAGGTCAGGTTTGCAGGAACACATCCAGGAAAGTCAGGATAATACGGTTGAGAGGAGGTAATTTAGCAACAGAAAGACTTCGTTCAGCTCTGTTTATGTTTCCCCCATATGACATTTACTCAGAAAATAAATTCTAGAGAAAATGGTTGAAAGTCTACACTATTAGACTTGGAAATTTAGTCTTTCTATCCTCTGTGTAATCAGAAGCCTTAAAGGCTGGGCGCTTTCTCCAGGCTGGCAGTCTGGGAGCTGTGTTAACATTTCAGTTCAGTGCTGTGTGGCTGAGTGTGTCCTCCTTTCTGGTGGTCACTGCAATCAGGAAATTTCCAGTAGGGACTTCTGCTACTGCAGTGATTGTTCTGCTGTTTCAGGTGACCGGTGAGGAGGATTTCTTCTCCAGTATTGCTCTGGAGTAGCCAACCCTTTATTTGCCGTAGCTTGTGAATCTGAAAACCCTGTCTCACTCTCCCCAGAGGCTGCAGACCTAGTCACACTCCATGATCTGACTAAGAGGACAAAGGCACCCACTCAGCCTTGTAGTAGACTGGAAAGGCTCCTCATGTAGATCGCTGCATTGTGTCCTCTCTGTGTTGCACCCAGAATAGATTTTTTGAAGAAAATGCCTTTCTTTCCCTATGCAGAGGAGCACAGGGTGAAAGGCCGTAGGCACTACTAGGTGATCATACACTGCTCGATCAAACAAGCAAACAGGGTAAAGGGCGGCAGCGATTCACAGATGTAGAAACAGGGTAGATTGAAGTGTCTGGGTACGGCAGTTGTGCTTAGTTGTAAGCTTTACCAGGTTACGAGACTCCTGGAGAGGTTACTGGATTATGGGGGCGCTGCACTCTGTCAGCGGGTGAAGAGCTGAACGTGCCATTAGAAGTCAGGGCCCATTTGGAGGTGGGTCCTCAGGGTGCGCCTTGGGAGATGCATCTCTCGCTGGTGCTCTTCCTCTCGCTTCTGCTTCTGGCCACCATGAGAGGAGCAGCTTTGCTCCACTGTGGCCTCCCACCATGGTGTTTCTACCTTAGAGCATGGCGAGCTTGGACTAAATCCTCTGAACCACCGGTGAACAGAATCAAAGCTTCCTTGCTTTAAGTTGCAAGTTCGGGGTATCATGTCCCAGAGATGGGAAAGCCGATTAATACAAAAAGTTGGTACCAGAGAAATGGGGTGACTTAGGTGACTATTCTGACCATATGGTTCAGAAACCTGTGGGAGTGGTTTGTGGAAGTTTGGAGAAGTAGGCTAGAGAAAGCCTAAACTGCTGTAAGCATAGCCCGATGAATGATTTTTCTGAAAGCTTAGAAGACCAGAATGCTGATAGGAATGCAGAAAAGTAAAGGAGATGATTGTGGTGAGAGAAGGATTTCTTTTCCAGCGTTGATCTAGAGTGGCCAACTCTTTCCTTGCTATAACTTGTGGGTCTGAAAACCCTGTCTAGCCTCATGATGTTTGAAATAAAAACAAGAACTCAATGAAGAACTATACTAGAAGCCATACATATTTTGTTCTGGCAAAGAATGTCTACTTTTTTGTCCATTCCCTAAGACTGCATGAAGCTAAATGAAAGGTGGTAGTCAGTTGATTTGGCAGAGGAAATTTCAACGCAGCATAGTGTTTAGGCACCATGGGTAATGTCAGCTGCTTTTAGCCATATTTATAGTTGAGTAAAAGCAGAGCAGAAAGATTTGGAAAAGTTAAATTTTGTCTTGAAAGGACCCATATGTAAAGTTGGGCCCAAAGAAGGTGTGGTTGCTGAAGATTAGTGCAATTAAAAAGAAACAAAGTACTTTGTACAAGGAGAGGAATATGCCTTGATGGGATGTCAGAAATCTTACTTCAAGCTAAGGATATAAGCATATAAACTGTTCATTTGAGAAGAGAGGCTGTGGGACCCCTGATCAGGGAGGGCCACCTAGAAACTTGGTTCCCTGGGATTAATTTCACCAAGTTCAGCCATCCAAGCACTCAAAGGCTACTGCAGCCATAGTCCAAGGGCACCTAGTTACTGCTCAAGCTGGCAGCACACCTTGCTGTTATCCACATCATAGTGCCTTTTCAGACACACAGAACACAAGAGATGTGAGATTCTGGAGTCTTCTGCCCAGATTTCAAAGGAAAGCCTGGGAGGTCAGGCGGTGTGCCCTTGAAGGGGAGAAGGGAGGTGAAGCTGAAGGTACAGTGGAGACTGCAGGAAGTCAGAGATTCCAGCAACATGAGACATTTGCCAAGGAAAGCCACTAGCTACAAACAGAATCAGCCCAAGAGAGAGGCCATGCGGACACCAAACTGCAAGGATATAGGGATGGGTCACCCAAGCCATTTGGAACTCGCATCTTACCACCATGTGCTCCAGATGTTGACGTGCAACTATGGAAATTCATGGTTACCTTGTTGGATTTTGGACTTGCTTTGACCCAATATTTCTTATCTCCCAATTCCTCCATTTTGGAATGGAAAGTTTACCCAGTGTCATTGTATCTTGGGGTAATGTAAGAGTAAGTAACTTGCTTTTTCATTTTTATAGGGGTTAATAGCTAAGTGTTTGCCTTGAATGCTGATAGGAATGCAGAGAAGTTTGATTTCCATTTGAACCATGTGGAATTATACAGATTTTGGGAAAAGGGTAAGAGCATTTTTGGTAGCCCACAGGACAGTTGTGTTACATTAGTTGGAGTTATGACCTTGTTATCTTTATTTGGAGGTTAAGTAAGGTTTAAGGAGATGTTTGAGCGTCAAATTGATAACAGGCAGAATGTGACAGGTTCAGCTTAACTGTCAGTTGGATTAAGATCCCTGGAGAAGTCATTCGATCATGGGAGGCTGCACCTATCAGTAGGTTATCCGCTGGAGTTCATAGGTGAAGGTGCGTTTAGGGGTAGAAGCTACTTGCAGGTGGGTCCCTGGTACCTTTGGAGGGTGTGTCTCCTACTGGCACTCTTTCTTTCTTTTGCTGTGCTTCTGAGCACCATGCAGTGAGAAGCTTTGTACCATCACGTTCTTCGGCTGTAATATTTCTGCCTTAGACCCTGCCAAATATCAGTATTCACAGACAGGTTGGAAACGGCCACATACGTGCACGTGCTTGTGTTTTCACTGAGAGGCTCTAGAAGTAGCAAGCCCCAGTCCTGGTTCCCTGTTGGCTCCTTTGAATAATGCTTCATTCCAGAGTAGGACCAGAAGGTACAAAATGAGCCCACAGCCCATGATGCCAGAAAGTGGTGGGAACATAGCAGGACCCAGGAGCAGCTCACAGGGGCTCAACCTGGGAGGTTTGAGCATCTCAATCAGTAACGACAGTAAGAGATTCCATCCTGTGGGAAAGGAAACAAGTGACGGAGGCAGCTCTGCAGCATCCAATTAGTCAGGCAGAAAACCAACCACAGAAATGGAAGGAATGATGGAAACAGAAAACCACACTGTGGCAGCTCTCCCGGTAGGTGGCATAGCTGTCCTGTCTTGGGAGCTCTCACTAGAAGTGGGGAATGTCTCAGGATAGCCCTGCAGCACCTCTGTCTGGACATGAAGCACTAGAGCTGGATGGAGCCACAGAGGTACCATCCTGCCACACCTCAACTATCAAGCTGTGATGTGGGCAAACACAGGCTGGGGTCTGATGGGCCCAGGAAGGAGAACGCTGGGCACAGCCGGTGCACCTGAAGCACCTGAAGCAGGCGCTTTCAGGCTGGACACTTAGGTTTTGGTCATACAAGAGATTTGCCCAAATGGGGAGACATCTTCCTGGGGGCAGGGGTGAGGGGCAGCAGCTCTGTGCTCTCTTCGTGTGCTCCTAAATTCAGAATTACATTTTTAAAGAAGACAACTGGGTCTCAAAATTTAAGTGATTTCTCACAGGTATGCAGCCACAGGTACCTGAGCTAAGAAGCAAGCCTGTCCAGCAGTGCAGAGTGGCTGTTCCAGCCCTGGGGGCCCCAGGAGTCCCTGTAGTCTGAGCTGATCCATGAATGTGTGCACGGCACCAAAGACGACTGTTATATAACGTATGATAATATATGCATCATAACACATACGTAGGACTTGCCTGGTGGGAGGTATAGAAGGGCTACTTCATATTTGTTGGTTTTCTTTTCAAAATGAGCTCAGGTCTTTGTGCTTAAAGTACTTGAGCTGTAGCATTTCTAAACCCACTGCAGCTTGGAACACTTGTCTCCAGACTGTTGGGCCAGGAGCAGGCTGGGACAGCCACTAGCCATCTGAGCTGCTGGGCCACTCCTCAAACCAGGAATCATCAGCGCCCTGTCACTGTGCCTTCACTGGCCTCCTGGGCCCTCGGGCCTCCAGTCTAGCCAAGGCACGGGGATGGGGCCTTCCAAACGCCATCTCTTTACAGTCTGTGTGCTGGCTCTGTGCCCTTGCCCCATGCCTTCCCAAATCCCATGTCCTTGCCACCTTGCTCCAGTGGTGGCTAACTCAGCTGCCTAACACCCTCTGTTTATGCTGGACTCTGCAGCTTGCCCTGCCTGTTTTCCATGTCACACCGCGGCCACTGCCCTCAGCTCGCTCTACACACTGCCTCCCTCCTGCCTGCTTGGGTGAGCCCAGCTCCCCGGCCATCTGTACCAGCACCCTCCCTGCTTTCCCAGCCCTCCTCTCACCCCTGTCATTTCCCCCTCTTCCCCGGATCATCCTGTGCGCACAGCAGGTGCCAGCAGCCTGGAGCCACTTGCTGCCTGGTGTCGCCTTAGGAAACCACCATGCTGTGGCTTTTGTCCCATGCTCTTATTGATCCACCACCATCACAGGAAGGCAGACATCCCCACTATGAAGGCCAACAGGTCACCATACAACAGCAGAGGCCACTGCCCAGCCATGCACAGCCCGTTCCTCTGTCACCCACACACATCCCAGGGACTTAGCAAACAGCACCTGGTCTACCCCTGCCCCACCCAGAGGTCTAAGCCAGGACCTCCCCATCCCCTTCCTTAGAGTACACAGAGGCCACCTCGCTACCACTTAGGGCTGCTCGCTCCCTGCCTCCTCCATAGCCTTGCTCCCCTCACCCAGCCACCTCCGCATGTCCTCTCCAGATGCATGCAGACTACACTTCAGCCCCAGGGCCAGCCTGTGTCCTCGCCCAGCCATTTGCCCACCACCGCTTGCTGCTTTGGGAGCTGTTCAGGAGGGGCCCTCATCGGGGACATCTGCATCCAGCTTCTTTCATATAGACATACATTGTCCTTTCTCTTGGGTAATAGGTAAGGGAATGGCTGGATCACATAGTAAGTGATGTCAAACAGTGTAAGAACCCACTGACATTCTGCAGTGCACATCATTAGATGATGTTGCCCCACGTCTTCCCTATAACTCGGGGTTGTTGGTCACTTTGGTGTCAGCCATTCTGGTAGCACTTCAGTGATGTCTCAGATGATTTTGATCTGTATCACCCTAATAACTAGTGGTGCATCTCTTGCCATCTAGAGCTCTTTAGAGTCATTAAATCCTTTGCCCATTATTTAAAAATGGATTATTTATCTTGTTACTGAGTTATAAGTATCCTTATATACTGTTTTTTGCAGTATTTTTACCAAGGCTGAGGCTGGCCTTTTACTCTGTACAATGGCTTTTAAGAGTTTCTAATTATGGTGCCTAGTCTTGTGATGCAGTTCCACTCCTGTGTATATTCCCAAGGAAACTGAAATCCTGTGTTCACACAAAAACAGGTACACCACTGTTCATAGCACTGCCATTCCCAGCATCAAAAAGTAAAAACCACCCATTAGTTGATGACCAAGTAAATGTGGTAAATACTCATACAGGGGGATGTGAGATGGCAATGGAAAGGAAGGGGTACTGATCCCCGCCTACTATGGATGAGCCTCGAGAAGATGCTAAGTGAAAGCCCCCCCCCCAGACAATACTCCACTTTTATACAATGACTAGAATAGGGAAATCTTAGGTACAAAGTAGATTAATGGTTGCATCTGCCTGGGGTCAGCAGCTAAGGTGTGTGGGGCGTCTTTATGGGGTGTGAAAATATTCAGCAATGTAAAAATCATAAGGTTGCACTACCTTACAAATATACTAAACCTCACTGAATTATATACAGCAGTGCTTCAGTTATTGAATTCAATTTATCCCAAATTTGTGTTTGAACACCAAAAAGTTCAAGAATTGAACATACTTCTCCCATAGGAAATAATGGCAAACCAAGTAAGTGGATCCAACTCCCAAAAATTACGTGTATAAATTCCTTTTCCGACATAAGTTCTGGACTCCGATTTAGATACTAATTTTGCCAGGACTCCAGACAGCATTGGGAAAGACATAGAGAAGGCTTGCCAGTCCATTTACCCGCTTCATGGCGTCTTCATCAGAAAAGTACAAATGCTGAAGAAGCCCAAGTTTGAATTGGGGAAACTCATGGAGCTTCACGGTGAAGGTAGCAGCTCTGGAGAAGCTACCGGGGGTGAGACTGGAGCTAAAGCTGAGCGAGCTGATGGATGTGAACCACCGGTCCAGGAGTCTGTGTAAAACCCAGAGTTTTAATAGTGATAGATAAAATCCTATTTCTGATGGAAAAAAATAAAAAAATAAAAAATAAATAAATTCCTTTTCCCAGGACTTTACCAACTTCTGTAATGATTTCTTTCTTTAATTCCCTCATGGTTCTCAGTTCTCCTCTTAGCTTACTGGTGGTACCGGAAACCTTCTTTGGAGCCATGGAGGATATTTTATGCAAGTAAAGCACAAAACAGCACATGAGTTTTTAACCCACTAACACATGTTGTATGTGGCTGGACGAGAGTGGGGCTTAGGCTGAAGCAACGCTCCTTTGTGTCCATGGCAAGATGTAACAAGTGACTCACGCGCAGCCCACACAGTTTTTTTAGTAGGATTTTTAATTTGACTACCAAGCAAAGTTACAAATACCGAGATTTTTTTTTTTTTTTGAACTTCACTGTTCAGATAGTGGGCATTTTGAGCTTGGAGCCATTTGATAACTGAGGTATCACTGTACTTGAGTCGACTGTTACATGAATTACTTCTCAACCTTTAAAAACCATCACTGAATTAGTGAGATATAATTCCTCTTGACTTTGCTGTCTTCTCAAAGATGAACAGACCTGTGGACACCCATTTCATCACAAGACTGGTAGAGGGAGGCGACGGGGCCAGGCCTCTCGAGCACTGCGCCTGTATCGTTGTTAGGGCTCACCCAGCAGCCACTGCAGAGCCCTGTGCCCACAGCTGTGAGTCAGGCTGGGTATCAAATTGCCAGCCTCCCCGCAGCCGGCATCCTTCTACCCGAAACACCAAGAGTCTTTGGGTGCAAACTTCCCACATACAGCCAGCGGCTGAGCGAATGTCCATCTGACTCAGCGTCAGCCTTCCTTGGAGGCGCTCAGAATGGCCTTTCCCTCGGGAGGCTCTGGCCCTGAGGGGAAGTGCCAGCGCCTGCTGGTGGTCACTGGGCACAGCACCCCGCGAGGCCACCTCCACAGCACAGCCTCCCGGTGACACCTGTGGATGCACATGCTTCCCATCTGCTCCTCTGCTCTGCAGAGCCCTGGTGGTGTAGGGAACAACCCTGGCGCACTAGAAAGAGCCCTAGGTCCAACGCTATCCTTCAAGAGCCTGGCCAGGTGCTTTCCAGGTCAGGCTGATAGTTTCCTGACTGACCTAGTGTGCAGCAACTTCTCATGGAAGGTATCCTAAGATATATTGCACGTATCTCTGCCTTATCGAAATATGCCCATCTTAACTCCTTGTTGATTTTGTTGCTCTCTATTTGGGTACTGGGGATTGACCCAGGGAGCACTGAGCTAGACCCCTGGCCCTACTTTTGAGATAGGGTTTTTCTGAGTGGAGCAAGCTGACTTGAACTTGCCACCCTCCTGCCTTGGCCTCAAAAGTGGCTAGGATTACAGGTGTGCGCCACCGTACCCGGCTTGATTTGCTCCTTTCATTACTGTCAGCTATACCTAAAGCTTTGAGCTGCTGTCAAGATGTGCTGAGCCTGAGTGACCACAAGCCCACCGCCTTCCTCCTCAAAGCCACCTGTGCTCCTGTCAGCCTTTACAGCGTATTTCTAACCATCAGTAACTGCAAGGAGCCTACCCTGATGGTGTCATCCAGTTGGGCTATCCTATCAGTCTGTTTGCTCCCTTCCTACTTCCGCCCGTGCCCTGGAGACACGTGAATGGCACTGAGTAACCAGACAACGTATTAACTGCTCCGTAGTCCTCCAGAAATGCATGTAAAATTCTTATCTGTAGCTTATATAAATTGCTGCAGAAACTTGTGCATTTTGAATGTCTCACCTCTTCCTGGTGTCAGCATTTCTATTCTTGTCTTTATTGTGAAAACTAAAAGGAATATACTCTCCTAGTGGGAACATCAATCATAAACCTTTTGCTCACAAGAAAGAGGCCTGGGAAGGTGGAAATCTGCTCCCTGGTGCTGAGAGGCTGAGCCTCAGGCCCCATACTGGAGCCAGCCCAAGCCCCAGCTGTCCCTGGAGTCCCATGTGCTGCTGCCAAACACAGCCTGGAAGCTAAACTGCCACGTTCACATGCTCCCCTTTATGTTCCTGAAACAGTTGTTATTAATTTAGAAGAGACTGAGGTTTAAAAATCAACCAACACTTTCCACTTAAATAACTTGCGTATACATTTTCCCCTCCAAACTGTTTTGCTGGAATTAGCAATTATCTGTAAGCTGACCCCAGACCCACCCCAGGGCTGTGCTGGCTGTGCTGGCCCTGTGGCTGCGGCTTCGTGCAGAGTGCTGTGGTAAGGGCGCCTGTGCTGGCAGCAGCTCCCTGACGGGTTGCTTCCTTCAAACTTGTGACATGTCTTTGTCCCCATACAACCTCCTTTGATGGCGCTAAGCTGGTTCAATCCAGCAGCCATCTGTCACCCATGTCCCAGCTTAGCTGAGTCTGGGGCTGGCTATCTTTCCGGGAGGTTGCAGGGGCCCCTGGGGTGCGACCATGGTGGGGCTCACGGTGATAGAAGTGCTGCCCCCAGGTTGCCCTCTGTCTTGGATACTTTTCTCTCCTGGCTGGGACAAAATACCTGATGCCCAGAATTAAGGAAGGAAAGGTTTATTTAGTTCACAGTTTGTAGAGGTTTCAGTCCACACTTGGCTGGCTCCAAGGCAGAGTGGCAAAAGCAACAAGAGCAAAAGGGAGGAGTGCAGAGAGCAAGGCTCTTCCCCTCCCTTACACTGTGTGCAAACCACCCGCCCCGGGCGGGTGTAGCACTCACGGCCATAATCCCAGCACTGGACCATGGCTCAATCACAAACTAGAAGCCTGCCCCATGACTGCATGACGCTTTGGGGAGACATCCAGACACAAACCATAACACCATCTCAACCGTCAGGCACCGTGAGAGGACACACAGAAGAGAAGGTCTGAGGCTGACTTAGGTCCTGGAAACCTCACAGTGGAGCCAGCCTCCAGTCTCCATTCTCACAAGGGCAAAGACTTGCGGACAGCTGAGACCATTGGGCTGCACATCAGTTCTGAATGAACATGTTCTGTTCAGATGCCTATAAAGCCAGCTTTGTCCTGATGTGTAGCCTCTGCTGTGCCAGAGGCTCCCAGGTTCTCCTCTGAACAACAAACAGGCTGACACCGACCAAAGCAATCCCATGGGGTGTGGCACTGTATCTAGAGTGGCAAGCCTACTTGTGTCTGGAAAACTGTGCATATCTCATTGCAGAGCTCTGACCAAAGTGTATGCTCTCCCTTGTTATAGTGCAAGCCAGAGCCAGGTGTCTCCACTGCACAGTGCAGATACCTGGGCGGGGTCCTGCCGTACCAGGAAAGATGCTGGGGGCTCCCGGGGTGGGTTGGAAGGACAGACAGGAGGCGGGCATCCACGGTGGCAGGGTGGCAGCCCAAGAGCCTCAGTTCACAAGGCTAATGGCAGATGCCAGAGCTCCCTGAGAAGTCTCCGCTGTGGAGTGCAGCAGGCCTCAGGTTGGGAGCCCCTGACCCTCCAGCCCAAGAAAGGGCCCAGTGAGGAGCTGTCCCAGCGGCAAGACGGAAGAGACGAAGGAAACCAGAGCTGCGTGGTCTTACACAGCGCGTGACCTTGGGGTCAATCCCTGTGGGAGCCTGGAGGGCCTCGCCGTGGAAAAGCCCGACTGGGTGGCTGTGTGTGGTGACAGGTGAGGGCAGGGGCAGGACAGGACAGCAAAAGTAGCACCACTTGCTGGTAGCATGTAGATGCTCAGCCCCAAAGGGCTTCTCCCTGATTTTCAGCCAGTTCCCCAGAAAAGCGTCCCTCTGCTGTCACCCTTGCTCTCCCAATAGCTGACTGTGACCATTTCTCCACACAGGACAAGTACCCAGACATGGTACACCTCCCAGAAGGGGCCTGTTCCCCCTGCATGGTGATCTGCAGTGCCAGCTGCCCAGGGTGAGTCTGTAAAGCAAGGCTCAGCAATAGGAGCTAAACGTAACCCCGCTAACAAGGACTAAAGACCTCCCACTGGCACAGTCAGGGACATCTCAGCAGATACCTAGCGCCTGCGGGAGCGGCAGACCAGGCTCCACTCTCCCTTACGGCCCCTGGTCTGCTGAGAGCTGCAAGGGGGTGCCGGCTGCAGCGAGTAACAGTTCCACTGTGGCTCCTTCAGGAGCCTTTGAGGGGCCCTGGGAGAGGCAGCCTGTGGCTGTTACTGGAGATGTGGGAGGGCGGAAGCTGGGGTGAGTGGGGGAGCCCCCCGGACAGGCCAGAGGTGGAGAGCACTTCCCAGCTCCGCCCAGAGCCGCTGTCACGCCCCATCCTGTACGCGTGCAAGTGTGCCTGCTGGTCCGTCCACTTTGGAACCAGCATATAAACCCTAGCTGTACAAGTTTCGGGCTGTCAGGCAGGGGCTTCCTTACGCAAGTGTCCAGGCCCCGCCTTTGTCCTGCAGCTGCATTTGTCCTCTTGCTGCTTCTTCACTCCCGGTCCTTTCTTCTGGCACACAGGCTGCTCTTGGGCCATTACCCAGAGATGAGATTCCTGAGCCATATAAAAGGTGTGTGTACGGCTTTGTCAGAGCCAGGTTACTTTCCAGGTATCCTCTGACATTCCCAGCCGGGATGCCTAAGTTCCTGCTGCTGTTGCCAAGCAGCAGTTCACACGGTTCCTACTCCTGGTTCCCACTGTCCTGTCCTTTCCTCCACCGTGGGCAGCTGTCTTTAGGAGGACAGCGCGAACAGGTAGGGACCAGGTGCCAACAGTATTGCAAACTGGACTCTGACTGAGCTACAGCCCCAGCACCCCTCCCTGTTTTTCCGAGATAGGATCTCACCCCAAGTTACTAAATTTCCCAGGCTGGGCTTGAACTTGACTCCTGCATCAGTTTCCTAAGTAGCTGGGATTGAACGCGTGTGCCATCACAGTCGACAAAGTTAATCTTTTAACTAAGTTTCAAAAACACTTACTTTCTGCCCCCTTTCAGGTTTGAACTGGTGATTGTTTGGAGGATACAAATAGATGAAGGAGGGAAAGTTTTGCCAAAGCTGGATCTTCTCACCAAAATCCCTCAGCGAGGTAGGGCCTCTGGGTGTGGGAGGCCCTCCCAGCAGACTTCCCGGTGTGCCCAACTAAGCCACCTGTTTCATCTGGTTTTACATGGGAATAATCAAGTTAAAAATCTTGCTGATGTACTTTGTATATCAGTTTTCAAAATATCAATAAATCATTCAAAAGCGTATGAGAGGGGAGCCCCAACCCCAGGCTTCCCAGGCTGAATGTAGGAGGGAGCAGTCTTTCTGCCTGGAACCACAGGTGAGGCCCCTCCACATCCCAGCTTCTGTGGCGCCCCCTCATCTGCGTGGCTGGCCAGGAGGGCAGGGCTTGGCGGCACCAGATTTCTTACCTGATTTATGTTTGCTTCACAGCCCTGAAGCTGGACAAGAACAGAGTCATACAGACTGCTCCTCTGAGCTTCCGGACCCTGCTAGGAGTGCTTGGAATTGAAGCTGCTGTTGAAAGCCTGATAAGATTGTTCTATGCGAGGAATGAGTAGCTCCCAAAGGTCGGGCGTGAGGAAGAAGGTGCTTGCAGAAGCAGCCTACCCAAGGCTCACAACGGGAACGTTTGCTCTTTTCCATGTGGAAGCTACACCCTCAAAAGACGCCACCTGGGTAGTTTCAGCACATTAGATGCCCTCATAACGTGAAAAACACAGCAGTGCAAGTCCAATAAAGGTGACAGCTACAAAATGCCAGCAATGACATGGAGAGGCTGTTTTGGATGGGTACAGAGGAGCTGGGCCCCTCCTCCTCCACACAGTCGCCTGGTGGCGACCACACAGGCCAGCTTAGAGAGACCCTGCCTGGCTCCTGCTCCGGGGCTCTTGGAGGCAGGTGCTATGGCTCCATCTCCTCCGCACGCCTTGGGCCAGAGGTGCTGCACTGCCTCCTGTCTGCACGGCAGCATCTCCATGCCTGACACTCTCCACCTTCCATAAAAGAAGTCTGGCTGCCGCTTTGAAATGGCCTCAAGGAACAGAGTGCGGTGGCCCTGCAGTGGCCTGTCACAGCTTTGTGGGACCAGGGAGAGTCCTCCCACCAGGAGCACATAGCAGCAGGTCTGCAGGGGCCAGGGGTGTGTGGTGGGGACGCCCCACTCTCTCCTCTCCCCCGAGACAGGGTGTTTGTGTTCCTCCTGCCTGTCCTGCCAGGATGGAGCCGGTGCTAGCCAGTGACTCCAGGATACCTGGCACAGAGGCCATCCCTCCAAACCCAGTCCCTAGGCAGAGCCGACCAATGTAAGGCCGCCCCAGCCCCAGCCCCAGGCTGGCAACAGCAAACCACCTGGGGTCAAACAGGTGCTAACCATCCTCTCCCTTCCTCCTGAAGATGTGCGCTTCACTCATGGCCCAGGTAGAGTCTCCAATCGCAGTACATACAACACACATACAGAGGAGTATGGCACACCTGTCCAAATGCCTAAGTTTTGGGTTTTAGGGTTTTTTGTTTGCTTTTTGGCATAGCACCTGGTACTGAACCCAGATGGCACTGCGCTACATCCCCAGCCCCTTTCACTATTCTGAGACAAGGTCTTGCTAAACTGCCCAGGCTAGCCTGTACTTGTAACTGTCCTGCCTCAGCCTCCCAGGGTGCTACGATGACAAGCATGCACCATCACACCTGGCTGCATAGGTATCTTTTTGTATCTCTGAATACAGAATAAAGTTAGAAATAGTAAGACAATTCAAAATAAATTCTAAAGGAGTTATCTTGATTCAATCAAACAAGTATAATTTTCAAGTTATCACAAAATTTCCCACAAAAATTTACAATCAGCAAAATATTTTTCCTCATTTCATATAGCATTTCATACAATTTCATGGTTTCATTAATATGTTACAATAAGCCTTCATTAGTCCCTCAAGACGATATAAATAGTCTGTACAACCTACCATAGAATAAAAAATGAAGCCAAAATTCCCAATGATTTCATAGCAGCCGGGCACACTTTTGGTGACCCCAACAAGAACCCTCTCCATGCAAGCTGGGAGCTGTGTATCTTCCGGGAGCAGGGCCTCCTGCAGCCCCCGGGGGACAGCGAGGCCCAGGCCCTCACACCTGGTGCACTCAAGGCACCCGAGGGAGGAGTGCGGCAGGGAGTAAGGGAACCCTGTCCTCAACCCCTGGGGACACTGGAGTGCCAGGACCACTGGGCTGTCTGCACACCCATCCCAGCAACTCAGCAAGGTACAGCTCTGCTTCCAGCTTCGACAGCAGCAATTTCAGGTAGGAAAGAACGCCGCATCTCCCCCTAGTTAGAAATAAAATCATAAAGCAAAAACAGAAAGTCAATGCTCGCGTGAGTGGTGTCCCTCCTGACCTGAGTCTTGTGCTCCCCAATGACCTTTCTGAGAGCCGTGGGCTTCGGCACCTCCACAGGGACCCTGAGTCTATAACACTCAGAATCGACATCTGCGCTGACCCCTGCTCACTCGTGCGGGGACCCACCCAGAGCCTGTGGTGACTTCTGTGGCTGGCACTGAAAGGTTACCAGTAACAGCTGGGAAAGTTCCAGTAGTATCCATGTTTTCTCAAAAGTCCAAACTATCAGATGTTCATGACAATTCAAGTTTTCTATATAAGTGTGGTAGTAGGAGATCCAAACCTTGTGTCTTATAATAAGGCTTTTCGCATTAGAGAGTTAGACACGAGCCCTGGTTGGAAGAACTACCCAGGATGTCTTCCCAAGGCTTAACGGAGGCTTCCTTTAGGAACGTGAGTGGCTTCCTGGGATGTGGCCCTCACGTCCTACATTCCTTGTCCTGGAGGATGCTTTTAGTGCTCTTCATTGTTTCATGTGTCAGAGGCAGTCTCACCTCAGCAAGGGTTAAAAGCAAAACATTCACAGCCAAAAGTCATCCAACACTCTAGAAACCAGTTCTATCATTCAACTTTCACATTCAAGTTTCAAAGACACTGTGGGGGGACAGTTAGACCTTATGGAGAACTAATGTGCAGTCCTCATTCTCCTTGAACCGAGTCGACATGACAGTGTCGTCTTTGGCATGCACAGTCTTTGAGTAATAGTTGACTATCTTGGCGTCCAGTTTGTACTGGTGAGGGATGCTCTCATACGGCTTGAGGTCCAGGTCCAGCACAGACACAGAGAAGGCCAGCCGGGACCTGGAGGAGGGGACGACGAGCCTCTGATCAGAGCTGCAAGGCAGAAAGCAATTTCAGAACACAGGCCTTCC
Organism: Dinomys branickii; assembly: GCA_004027595.1. Classification (NCBI taxonomy): domain Eukaryota; kingdom Metazoa; phylum Chordata; class Mammalia; order Rodentia; family Dinomyidae; genus Dinomys; species Dinomys branickii. The sequence goes on along the minus strand of PVLD010007280.1, from coordinate 46,721 downwards.
CCACCCTCAAAGCAGCTCACAAAGAGCAGTCTGTGTCTGTCAGCCACACTCACGTGCGAGGCCTCTGCAGGCGCCTGCCTTCTGTGACGTGGGCCCACGCCGCGCTGCACCACCCATGGGGTTGAGGGGCCACGCGATGGAAAAGCCATTATGTGGAATGCGAGAGCGATACTCCCCACAGACCCATGGTCTAAACAAAATGTTGAAAAAGTTACTTTATCCTGAGCCAAGGATTACACAACCTAAGAAAAAGTAGAAAGGAGCGAGTGCTGGCTGGCTGACAGCCAAGTGGATAAATGTTGGGAACAGGCTTCTCTTTATGTGCTTTTCCCATGTCTGTGAGAAAGTGAGATCTTTTATGCATTTCACATCTGGAGAGAGATCTGGTTTCATATTTTACTCTCTAACCGTATCTTTGGTGCTTTGTATTTTGTTTCGCAGGCCTTAGTTTTGTAGCCTTTATAAACATCAGAACTGTCATGAGCTTATAATAAAACAGGAATACTTGCACATAAAAACACCTTCAGAGTAACTCAGAGTCAGTGTCGCGATGGCTGTGTAGTTTGCCTGGCTCAGAGAACTCAGCACACACCATTCAGAGGAGTGGCTAAGTGAATTATAAACTCAGTTTAGCCCAAAAGAAATGTTCTGCGGTTCTGGCTTCTCTATGCTTACTACTGTTCTAGATTTGGAAATCATTAAAAACAAAGTAAGACGCTACTTTCAAAGGCCTGCTTTGGGAGAGAGCCCGCTCTGAGAATGCCAATCAAGGGCTCCCATCTAATTTAATTCCTATTCCAGAATCTTGTTTATAGGAAAAAATTAACTGTCACAGCCGAGCAACTACCTCAGTTGCTAGGGTCATTCACTGCTGTCTCAATAGCGGAGAACAGCAAATCAGCTGCGCGCAAATTAACACCTTCAGTCTCACTTTGGAAGCGGGAAGAGACCTGCAGCTCGTCCTGGCCAGTTCTACGTTTCTGAGAGAACTGCTGCAGCCCCAGGCAACTCACAGTCCTGCTGCCTGAAACTCAGGCCCAGTGCACCTGGCCGGGACAGCCCACCTCCCTGGACCAGTACAAGGGCTATGGACACCTCAGTTTCTCAGTGATAGGCAGCACCCAATAAGATGACACTTGGAGTAAGGATCTTCTAAGCGTCCCTACGGAACCCCAGCCAGAAGCTCCATGTGAGTAGATGCTGATCTGCCCCTCAGTGTCCCCGAGGCTGAGACTGGACAGGAGGTTCCCAGGGGCACATGATTCTCCTGTCACAAACATGTGTCCCACTGGGAGCCTAGGCTCTGGGGCTAGGACTTCTGGCTGCAGGGGAGCTGCCCTCACCTGGACAGCTGTCCTCGGGGGCACTGACCACAGAGAGGGTGGCCAGGGGCACAGGCAGAGAAGCCAAGGCTCCAGCCACTGTCCGTGCTGTTTGAACAGGATATCAAGAGCAGCAGCAGCAGGATCGAGGGAAGGGAGCCATGGACAGCTCTCCCTGTGGTTCCAAAGTCCCAAACCATCTCCAACAGGAAAGCAGGCTTCAGACCTCAGCCAGGACAGCAGAAATGGCAGAGCCAGAAAAGCCTTCACTCGAGGTGGTAAGTTTAAAATACTCAACCTGTCCGCGAGCTGTAAAAGCTTAAGGATCTAAATTTCACCTCAGGTTTACTGTGCATCTCACAGATGTAAAAATGATCGGGTGGAACCTCACCCTCGTCTATCTCTGAGTGCCACGGCCAGACCAAGTGTTCGGTGCAGCCACGGAGCACACAGCCCAAGGGCAGCCAGTGAGGCTCATGCAGAGGCTGGGACTGGGTCCCCTGCCCTGACGACCCCTGCACAGACGCACAAGGGCAGCACTGGGGGAGCCTTTGAGGGTCTGCTTCCTGCCACCTGCCTGTGTGCCTTCAGAGCTTCTTCAAACCCTCAGGAACACAGGCCGAGTTTGGGGTCTTCCAGCCACCCCTCCAAGTTGGTCACAGAACTGTAAATGTCTGTATACCTGACTTCCCCTAAATTCAACACTTTTCCAACACAAAGTTTACATATTTTACAACTAAAATAAGCTTAAATCAAGTGTATAAACCACTTAAGACTGAAAATGCTCCCCATTATACGTCTTCCTTTATAATTGTGCCTCCTTTCTTTAAACATAATTCCTGCTTATTACACAGCGCTGGGGTGGGAGCCAGGCCTGGTGCGGGCTAGGCTGGCACTCCCCACTGAGCTACGGCCCAACTCTTACCAGTATATTTCTTACCATACCATGAAAGGAACCATTTCCTTATTTACATATTTTAAATGTACACCTGCACATGAAGATTGTTTGCCAATTTTCAAATAAGATCATGGTACAAGACGCCTTTCCATACCACATTGAGGTCTGTGAGGATTCTGTAGGTAAGACTTCCCTGAAGTATGGACAGCTTGCTCACGGCAGAGCGAACGGGTGGGTGTCGCCAGGTGTCCCCCCTACTCCTTACCAAATTTTCCATGGCAGGAGAGACTGATCGGGTTGGAAGCCTGAGATTCTGTCCCTGTGCTTTTAGGGTGCACCCACGACAATCTGCCTTTGTCCCTGCAGATAAGACTGCAGAGGGACACTCCTGCCTGCACCCCTGGCCTGACACCTGCACAGGGCATGGAGCTGCACGTGGCCCCCAGCTCCTCACTCGGCAACAGCTGACCACGCGGACAGCGGGTCCAGGTCTGAGCAGGACCCTGGTGTTCAGCTCTCTCCAGTGACATCACTGTCACCATGCACTGGCAGGCAGCAGATCTGGAGGAAGTGTGTGCCTGCTCTTCCTTCGGGGCCCTGAACCTGCCTTTCTCACTGTTCCCTGAGCCCCTGCGCTCAGGCACCCGACTCCCGGCTGTATCCTCGGCCATCCTTGTGGGTCTCTCACCTACCAGGCAGCTGCCTGCGGAGGGCTTCTCCAGCTAAGCCCTGGAGGCCCTTCCCTAGGGGAAATTAAGCAAAACACCTTTTCTGTGCACCACTCATGCCCTGTAACTGTCCTTGGTTTCACATCAGAGAGGGAGCAATTCTGTGCCTGCCAGGAATAGGACTCCTGGAAATTGTTCAGCCAAAAGCATCAGACAAGTAGATGGTTGGCAGCTAGTAAGCGAGGTCATCCTGACCCAGGAATACGGCACTCAGATCCCGAGCGCCCCATCTGACACTCAAGACCCGTGCGGAAGATGCTCTCTGCCTAGTTACTGGGAAGAGATGCTCAGGCTCAGCTGGTGCCTGAGAGGGGGCGGGGCTCAGGGAAGAGTGACCCCTGGGACAGAGGCTGCAAACACGCTTAACGCAGAAGGGGAGGCAGAGCACTACATGTGCTGTTTCAAGGCTTTTAAGTGATAGCGACAGTTCTGAAGTCACCACACCCCACTGGCCTGGCAGAAGACTAGGACAGGGCTCACAGGGACCCACAGCACTGCAGAGCTCGGGGCCTGGCCGGGGCCTGGGCTTCTTCGGTGGAATTTGCTGCATTATCCACACTGCTTCTAACCCTTAGAGTATTTTCTTATAAAATAAGAATTTCAATCTGATAGAACAACTGTTTTCAGTTAACTTCCTGAAATGTCTCTGCATTAGAAACTTCTAGAGTGAGAGTTGGAAAGCTCTATGACATCATGCAAGGCAAGGATGCAGTGGTCCTGTCGGGGTACCTAAATACCAGGAACCCACCATCCTCCTCTGCCACCAGATGCTGTTAACACAATGAACAAGGGACATGCAGGCCTCACCTGGCGTCCTGCAGACACGGGGAGAGCGCGATCATGATGGAGCAGTCCTTGGCAGTCATGGCCACTCGGTACTGCTGCACCTGCGGGGAGGGAGAGGTCAGCTCGGCCACACAGCCACTCCCAGCCACCAAGCAACGCTCACCAGCAGGCACAGCAGGGCGGTCCCCAACATATCCATCACTGTCACCTCCACAGACATGATTCAGGCACGTCTCCCCTTTCTTCTTTGGACTGTCACACATCACATGAATTTTTAGACTGAACAGCTCTTGGTTTTACAAAAATAACTGGTTACACAAAAGGAACTGGGCCTTATACATTATCATGGGCCTTAACATGTGTATTGATGACCGACGCCTCCTCCTTAGCCATTCCTTCCCAATCCCGCGTGCCCAGAGGACCTGCCCAAAAAAAGCCTATAAGGGAAGGACAAAGAAGCTAAAGAGGAATGCAATGGGGTGGTGGGGGCTGTTTCCCGGCTGAAAAAGCTCACGAGCAGGGGGAAACACAGCACCTGGCCTTGTACCCTATCCAGTTGTAAAAATATCCATTTGACACACCCAGTCGAAAACAAAGAGTCGGGCATGGTGATGCCGGCCTGCAATCCCAGCAGTCAGAAAGCTGAGGCAGGAGGATCACTGTGAGTTCAAGGTGAGCCTAGTGAGACCCTGTCTCAACCCACCCTTCTCTCAAGAAAAACAAAGAGTTCCATGTAAAAAATTACAGGGCCAGTGATACAGCTCAGTGGCACAAGCGCCTGCCTGGCAAGTGTAAGGTCCTGAGTTTGATTCCTGGTACCAAAAAAAATTATAAAATATGTAGTGTCTTCTTGGTACACTATAAGCCTTTCTACCTAAAACTGAGCAGCCATAAAAGACACAAATTTAAAAACCTGAAAGCTAGGGGCTAGGGATATAGCTCAGTGGAATAAGCACTTGCCTAGCAAGTGCAGGGTCCTGAGTTCGATCCCCAGTACCGCAAAAAAAAATAAAATAAAAAAATAAAAAGGATACTTAAAATTAAACATTTAAAAAATAAATAAATAAAAATAAATAAAAACCTGAAAGCTAAAGAGCTTTGTATGATACAGCCCTAATCCAAAATCTAAAGACGGGAGAGAACATGCACAACACAAAACAGACTGGCAACATGGAGACCCGCTAAAGTGCTCGAGATCAACATGGACAATGACTAATGACAAAAGAAGAACACCAAACAAACTGGGAGAAAGAAACTTTACACACACACACACACACACACACACACACGTTCTACCAATCAGTAAAGCAGAAAATATTTCATTCCTAAATTTGCATTTCCTTAATTTGTACTGAGATTAAACACACACACATACACACAAAACTTGAATGTGTGTGTGAGTGTGTGAGAGAGACAGTGTGTGTGTGTGTGTGTGCGCGCGCATGTGAGAGAGAGAGAGGGAAAGGGGGAGGGAGGGAGGGAGGGGAGACTAGATTTCAACTTTGAGTAATGTTCAACTAGATAAATGGGGCCAACTCAGCTACTGAAGCCAACTTAAAAAGCCTGATGAAATAGCAGAAATAGTTGTGTGAAGACAGAACAGGACAGGGAAGGCAAAGGCATCCGGGTCTGCTTTTCTAGAAGGGCAGCAGTTCTGGAGGGTCAGCTGACAGGTGCTTGTAAACACCCACGCTATGGAGAGAGAAGCCACTGTGAACCCCTCTGAGTTAATATTCAAAATGCTGCTCTTTTAAAATTAAATAGGGTCAGGGCACAGCCCATCTATAATCCCCACGCTCTAGGAGGCTGAGACAGAGTCACAAATTCAAGCCCAGCCTGGGCATGGCGAATCAGCAAGAACCTATCTAAAAAGAAAAAGAAGGGCTGGGATGTAGCTCGGTACAAAGGCCCTCGGTTCAATGCCCAATACAGAGACAATAACGAAAAGATGAAATGTGAGCCAAAGTCCACAGGACCTACCGGGAATTGTAGCTGTACTTAGAGAGATCACTGAAACTGGACTAAAACCAATTCAACCTGCCAGTGCTCCTTGGCCTCTGGCAGAAGCAGACCTACAATTCTCACTGGAAAAAGATATGACCCTAAGCCTCACATTATTTCTAAAATAACTGTGCAAATACAATTTCTGACACACATAAATACGCAGGCACAAGAAGACAGGAGGAGATGAGCAAAACCCAGCAAAATCCAACAGAAAAGAACACAAGAGGAGGTAGGGGGAGAGTCTTGGTACTTTCCACTCTCACCGAGGACTGAAAACTTGTAAAACAAATAGTCTATTTTAAAAGAGGAAGGGAGCGAAGGGGGGAGCGAGAAAATAAGCTGTAACCGGGAAAAACCCCATAATTGCCGAAAGTGATGGCCACACAGGACTTCCAGCTGTTGGGTGTACCAGACACACATGCCGTTCTGCTCAAGGAATCGGAGACAAACAACTTCAGAGGAGAACTGGAAACTATAAAGATAAGGCAAGTAAACGTTCTAGATCTAAAAAATGCAAAAATCAATATTAAGAATTCAATAGTTTTAAAGGCAAATTAGAAAAAATGAAGGGACTACGACATGGGTGGATCAGCATGATCTCAACACGGCAACGGGACTGACAGAGATGAGCAGCTCTCCTAAGTAGCAATCTCTTCGCAGAGCATTAAGCTGGGGTCGCAGAGCAGGACCAGTTATTCCTGCCAGGCCCGGAGGCTGGGAGTCAGCCACACCAGCCAAGAGCTGAGGAGCTACTCCCGCCCTGGCGTCAGGTATCTCCCACTGCTTTTTCATTCCTTACCAAAAAAAATAATCTTTACTTTTAATTCTCATAATTCACACATCATTCTGCCTTCAGAGTTAAAATGCAAATGGCTGCCTGGCAAACACAAGGTCCTGAGTTCAATTCCCAGTACCAAAAAAAAACCCAAATAGCATTGTGAAAAGGTCATAATTTAGGGCAGGGAACCAAGCACAGACAAGAAAATGAAAACAAGAGACAAAGCTAAGAAAATACCAAACTGGAAGACAGATCACAAGAAAATATCCAGGATGAAGTATAACAAGAAAACCACTAGAAAATACAGAAGATGGGACAATGTGTCTAGCATGTGTAACTGGAGTCCCGGACAGGAAACGAGTGAAAACAAAACCTGACAAAGAACAAAATTTTTCGTACACTGAACACATCAAGGCACAGATTCAAGAAAACCTCCCCAAAATCCCTTTCACTTATTGCCAAACAAAAACTCAGATTTCTCTGCAAGCAGACTGCACCAAAAAAGAACATTAGAAGGTGTTCTTTAGACAAGACCCAAGCGACCCTCATCTACGCTCAGAGACGTGGGGAAGGACGGAGGGTAATGAGCGACGGCAAAACCCAGAGCAGAAGGCTTCTCAGCCGTAAGGCAGGACACGGCAGGAGCGGCAACCGCAGCGGTCAGGGCGAAGAGTGCTGGCAAAGTGGATCCAAGAGCCTGTGTGATTTACTCGGCAGGGAAGACACGGTGGCTGCTAAGAACCTTGCACTGCCCAAGAAGAAGAGTGTTAAATAATATTGGCCTCCAGTAAGTCCACTCATTGCTGCAATAGTTAAGAAACCACTAAAAAAGTAAAAGCTTTATAACTTCCAACTAAACAGAATATGGGCAGGCAATGATAAAAAGAAAGGTAAGATAAAATAAAATCTAAAATAGATGATAAAAAATTTAAAGTCTAATCAAATGACAAAATGCCAGAATGGATAAAAACCAACCCAGTTACAGGACACGTTTAAATGCACAGACGCACAAGGTTAAAAATGAGAGGACAGACAAAGATGTAACATTGCAAATATCACGCAAAGGGACCAAGAGGAGTCAGGCTAGTAGCGACAAGGGACAGGCGAAGGGAAGAAGCGCTCCCAGAGGTGAAAGATGCGTCAATGTTAAGTGACAACTGGAAACGCGTCTCCGAGAAGACACAGCAATTTCAACTCTACGGCACCTACCACGACAGCCGCAAAACAAGAAGAGGGAGACAAGTCAGTGATTATGGAAAGTTTCAAAACAACCTTCTTCTCGAACAAGCAGGCAGTTTAATCATTAAGAAAACAGACGATCTGAGGCTGGGGATACAGCTCAGCAGCATAAACGCCCGCCTGGCAAGTACAAGGTCCTGCGTTCGAGTCCCAGTACCAAAAAAAAAAAAGAAAAGAAAATAGAAGATCTGAACCACACAGTTAATTTTACCTGGTGGACAGACAGAGCACCACACCTAACAACTGGAAATTTCAGAAACACTTTCAGGCATATACACACAAGTTTTTTAAAAATCAACAAATTTCAAAAGACCAGAATTTCAAAAAACAAGATGACAGGAATTCAATAATGGTTGTTATATTGCATACTGTTGTCTTCAAAGTAGTTGTTCAGATTACCAGATATAATCATGTAAAATTGGTCAAAAAAATTAAGCATTCACTGTTCCTTTCAATAAACCATCAGAAATTAATAGTACAATTATGTATCGTGTGTATGTATGTGTGTATACACACATATATATACATACACACACATATATATATATATTTCCTTTTTTTTTTTTTTTTTGGTCTTTTTGAGACAAGGTCTCACTATGCAGTTCAGGCTGGTCTTGAACTCACTTTGCAGCCCAGGCTCGCCTCAAACTCGCAATAAGCCTCCTGCCCGAGCCCAGTGTTAGGACTGCAGGCTGCGCCACCACGCCCAGTATTCTTTCTTTCTTTCTTTTGTCCTTTCCCTTATCCCAGTTGTTCTTCCTTTTTGAGCAGTTTCTTTCCCTTTCACAGTGTCTATTGTACCTTTCGGATTTTATTTACTCTTTCAGGTTCTTACACTAGGGACACAATTCAATGTTTACACATGCAGGTCAGATCTGTTACACAATTTTAAGTCAATAGTAAAAAACAGTGAGAATACCCAAGTGTTTGCTAATTGATTCCTCTACAATATTTCTATAGGTTAAAGGAGAAAACAATAATCAAGAGTACATTTTAAATGGAAACACAATTTATGGAATGTAGCTAAAAGCCATGGTTAGAGGAAAATACATACCTTTTTAGTAGTAGCTTTTTAAGAAAATAGCCACATTAAGTGTTGATATAAGAGGGCTGGGGATATAGCTCAGTGGAATAAGCGCTTGCCTAGCAAGCGCAGGGTCCTGAGTTCGATCCCCAGTACCGCAAAAAAAAAGTGTTGATATCACTTAATGAAAGAAGTTACAGAAATTAACCAAGCTACACAGAAAAAAATAGAATAATCAAGGTAAGATAATAAAATCATATAGTAGGAAAGGATCCAAAGTTGATTTTTATGAAACTAACAAAAATTAGAAACTCTGGGCGGTACTAATGACGCTTTTAATCTGCTCTAACGAAATCATAAAGTGGCTTATAAACAACAGAAATTTCTTGCTCATAATTGCAGAGGCTGAAACGCCCATGCTGAAGGCTGGACAGATCTAGACTTGAGGAGCAATGCCTCGGATCTCAGGTGGGCGGGTCTAGGGAGTCCTGGGGCCTTTTCCCAGGGTACCAATCACGAGGGCTCCGCCCACAACCCAATGCCTGCCCCAAGAGCTCCTGCATTTCCATTGCCACATAGTAGGGGAAACCAACCTGACCTCACCAGGAAGGATTTGGAAACAAGTACCAAACATCGGGGATAAAAGCGTATTCTTCGGATCTTATAAAACATTAAAGGATAAAAGAGTGTTTATGTCCCAGAAAAAATCATAGGCCAATTCTGAAAACGTAGATAAAAGAAATTTCCAGCAAAACACAACCTACCGAAAGAAGAAAACAGAAAATCTGAAACTAAGCTAAGGACTGCAAGGACTTCCCTCCCTTGCACCCCTCCTGTGCAAGGACTTCTCTACACAGGTTAGATCAAATGCATGTGAATTCAAAATTAAGGTCAAAAACTCGGTGGAACAAGCCTACAGCCATGAATCAGCCAAAATACCCAGATATTTTACAACAGAATATAACTTGCTTAAAGAAGAAAAAAGGATGAAATTTCAAAATAGAGTGTTAACAGGAAACTAGCAAAACCACCAAGGAGGTGTGAAAACGACCCAAACAGAACTTTTAGAAATGAAAATATAAAAAATGTTGAAATAGAAAATTCAAACAACTAGAAAGAAATGGAGAACCATCAGACTGAGCTGGGGGAAAAAAACCGGAATGAGTTCAGAGACAGAGAGGAAACTATGCCAGTGCACTTAAAACAAGTGGAAGCAGCTGTGCGTAGTGGGGCCCTACAGTCCCAAGGTTCGGGCTGAGGCAGGAGGAACCCAAACGGAGCGCAGCCTGGGCAACCTAGGAATCGTGCAAGATCCTGTCCAAATAAACAATGAAAAAGACTAGAGAAGAAAAGACATGGGGGGAAAAAAGAGGCAAAAGAAAAGACATGGAAGATGAAGCAAGTTTTAATATATATCTAACTGTTCCCACAAGAAGAGAATATGATAATGAATACAGAAACTATGTGAGAGGAACATGTCTTAGATTTCTCCACAAGTACTAAAAGACATCAATATACCAAGCAGGACAAATAAAAAGAACAGCATATCTAATCACACTGCGCTACACCGGGGGGTGGGGGGCCACGGACACAGAGAGAGACAGAGCAAAAAGGGCAGTGAGATTCACAGGAACTATTTCAGCATAAACCAGTCACAAGATGTGTAAATAGTTTAAAATCTGTAAGAAAGAAACAATTTTTCAGAAAGGAATACCATCATTTTTTTTTTTAAGTGAAACTGGGAAGAGACTCCAGGGCCTCAAACACGCTGGGCAAGTACGCTACCACTGAGCTGTACCCTCAGCCCCAAATCTTCCGTTTTGAGACAGGATCTTGCCAAAGGCCCAGGCCCAGGCTGGCTTCAAACCTGTGATCCTCCTGCCTCAGCCTCCCAAGCAGCTGGGATTATAGGTATGCACCACCACCCCTGGCTAATTATTGTATAATCCTTTCTATCTGGAAAAAAAATACTTTTTCAAGACTGGGTGGAAATATAAACATATCCATAAAATTTACCCACACAACATCACAAAGGCACTTTTAAGAGGATATTCATCAAGAAGGGGAAAACTATACATAGGCTACAAATCAATCAACTTTGATGAAATGAGCAATTTCCTAACACAAGTATGTCAGAAAAGCTACCCAGAAAGAAAAGCCCAGCCCAGGATGGCATTACTAGTGAACTCTTATCAAATATTTAAAGAAGAATTAACATCAATTCCTCTCAAACTCTTCTAAAAATTAGAACAAGTTGGAGCACTCCTCATATATTCAGTGAGACCAATAACCGCCTTGACACAAAAACAAGGACATCATGCCTAGTGTGGTAGCACATACCTGTAATCCTAGTACTTGGGAGGCTGAGGCAAGAGGATCACTGTGAGTTTAAGGACAGCCCGAGCTACACAGTGAGTTCAAGGGCGGCCGAGCTACATAGCAAGACCCTGTCTCAAAAGACAAAAACAAGCAAGCAAAAAAAATGGAGACTAATATCTCTTATGAATATGGACATGAAAATCCTCGACACACATAGTGCTATATATGCATGAGTTTGGGATTTTAGCAAAGCAATGCGTCACTCCTGAAACTGACTACAGCGCCAGCTGCACAGACCTAGGAATCTAGGAGTTCGAGGCCAGCCTGGGCTACAAAGGGAGCTCAAGACCAGCCTGAGCTGCATAGCTAGACCCTGTCTCAAAAAAAAAGAAAAAAAATAAAGTCAAACCTATCTCAGTTGTTTTATTTTGTTCTTAAAATGCATATAGTGTTGCTTTTCTCTACATTTTCCAAGGAGGGATCTCTGCCCCAGGAACACCCCTGTGAGAGCTGAGCAGGCTGAGGATGTGGTGACATCTGACCCTTGTTCAGGCTAGATGGTCTCTGGGACATCCTGACTGCCAGGCATTTAACTGTGTCCAAGAAGCTGTAAAGCCCTAACCCCAGTACCTGAAAATGAAAGGGATTGTTGCAGGTAAGAAAGAAGTCAGACTGGAGGACAGCAGGCTTTAGCCCAGTAAGGTTATGTCCTTACAAGAAGGAAGAGGCTGAGCATGTGGCGAATACCTGTAATCCTAGCACTCGGGAGGCTAAAGCAGGAGGATTGCCATGAGTTCAAGACCAGCCTGGGCTACATAGTGAGCTCAAGGTCAGCCTGAACTGCATGAGACTCTGTCTCAAAAAAAAAAAAAAGGCAGACCTAGGAATCTAGTGAAAGCCACCGCAACACACTGTCACGGGGCCCTCAAAGCTGTGATAGAAAAAAGGGAAAGGGGAAAGATCTGAGTGGTACAGAGGATATAAATCAAACATACAGATAAATCACAGGGCCAGGGGTCTAGCTCAGCAGCACGGTGCCTGCCTGGCAAGACCGAGGTCCTGAGCTCGATTCCTGGTACAAAACAAACAAACAAATAAACACCTGCATAAAACAATTCTCTAAGTTGAGACTTTAAAAACAGCAATGGCCAGGCACAGAGTTCTGTGGCAGAGCACTTGCCTAGTATGTACAAGGTTCCAGGTGCCACCTTCTGCACCACAAAATAAACGAATATGCAGGCTCAAATTGGACAAGTAGCCCCTCAAAGGGCAGAAATACAAGGAGTACCTCCCAAACCAGCACAGTGGAAAAAGGAGAGCCATTCCAAGCCGCAGCCCACACGGCACACAGCGGGCCCGTCCACTCCACCACCCGCTTCCTGGGCCACAGCCGCACTCCATGTTGTCAACAGCTACTCCGGAGGCTCAACGACAGGCAGACTCAGAGGGCCCACGCAGCCAGAATCACCATGGCTGTCCCTTCACAGAGAGGCCACTGAGCCTGCTCTGGACACTATGCAGCAGGTGGCAGCCAGAGCTGCCAAGGCCACAGCGCCCTGAGACCCAGAGAGGAAGACAACAGCCTGGCTCCGCAGAGGCACACAGGCACTTGGGTCCGCACCGGGAGGAAGGTGCTGGGGGAAGCCCTCCAGCGTCACTTCCACAGCTCGCTCTCCAGAGCCAAAGACCCAAACCTCAGGCCTTAGAGAGCACATCCTGCCACGCCCCACACGAGACCTCAGGACACCCCCTGCCCAGGGTCCCCATTGCGCTATCCTGCAGAGCTACCCTCCAACATCACAGAGTGCTGAGTGACCTGACATACCCAAGATCTTCCTCGGATCCTCCAGTGCCCCAAACGTGTGGTCCTCACAGCCACTGCCAGCCAGGCCACAGAAGCGCGCCTCCCCATGGGGACTTTGGGTCTGACCTCTCTCACAGTCACAAGCCCTGGTTGTGCGCACAGAGCGCTCCTCCCTCGGCACTGTGAGCCCCGTGCAGGGCAGGTGCACCAGGGCCTCAGACCGAGAGTCTGCCGAGAGCTCAGCCAGCACTGGAAGCCCTCTGAGCCCCGTGTGCAGCTCAGGGCTGACGGGGGTGTTCCCTTCTGAGGTCAGTGCCCAGCGGCTGCACGTTTGTCATGAGAGCCTAACTGTTCCTGCGTGGTTCTGCCACTGCCTCCCTCCAGCAACACATCCATGATCCAGTTTCTCTGCGCCAGTGTCTGCTCTCCCACAGACCTGCCCATTAGTCTGTAACAGCAAGGCTACATTCACATATGGTTTAAGACAAAAATAACACTTAAAAGTAATTCATGCATATTCTGGGGGAGACTGAAAAATATTCTGTACGTACATATTTCTATTTTCTAGAAAAAGGAAATAAAATCCTGTGTCTTCTGTCAGAGAAAAGTAGAAACGTGATGCTGCTACTTATTCCTAAGCCGATGGCCCCGAGCTGTAAACACGGGGTGCAGCCTTCACCGCTCTGTCCTCACTCAGAGGCTCCCCTGGGGACCCACGGGCCCCATGCAAGCTCTTCCTGCCCTGGCTCATGTCCCTGGTGCCCTGGCCTTCAAGGGTTATCTGAGGCTCCCTCAGCCTCCCCTCCTCCTCTAACATCTGATAGCCCCACAGCCAGAGAAGGCCCTGGAGCTCTTTCATGGGCAGGAGCCAGGGCACCATGACAGGGCAGCGGCGGGCAGGGGAGGCAGGGTGTCCCGCACTCCCTGAGAGCAGGCTCAGCCCCTGGTTCAGTGTCTCATAAAACCCTGGAAGCCCAGTGAAGCCTAAGACCCCTCTTGGAATAACACTTTTAAGTATAAGCAACACAACACAGTGACAATGGAAAATAACAAAATATTCTTAAAATAAATGGATTTCACAGCTACACAGTCACAGCTGATGCAGGGAGGTCCCACATCCTGGGACATCTCTGGTGAGGCCAGGGACTTGCTGACCCTAGGGACCTGCAGTTCTGCTGCATTTACAGTGGAAGGAAACGCCGGCTTCAGAGGCATCAGTGAAATGAGAGGGGTGGTCGGGACTGAGCCTGCTCTAAAGCAGCTGAGAAAAGATGGAGCTGAAAAACCCCTCAGGACGGGGTCCCTGCCTGTCTCTGCTGTGCTGGGCCAGGGCAGAACCGAGGCAAGGGGATCCTTCTTGAGCACAATGTCCACCATCACCGGTCCGGGCCTACTGCTCTTCCTGTAGGCACCATCAGGGGCCAGAGCAAGAACCCCAAGTCAGGGCTAAGCGCTCCCAATCACACACTGCCTCCGGACCAGTCGCTCACCTTCGTTAATGCGAAGGCCACTGTCCCATCATCCTCCGTGGACAGATCAAGCAGCTTCTGGTAAAACACTTCATCATAAGGCCCGTCAATTTGCAACATTTTTCTGAAGAAAGCACCAAAAACAAAACAAGATGACAAAGTCACCTGGAGACTTTCTTAAAACAACCACACACTGTGAGTGGAAGGGCAGCTGACAGACTCATCTCAAACGTGGCTCGGAAGCATCATTCCTCAACAGTCAGGGCCCAGGGAACCCTGAAGCCATGCCCTGGCCACTTGCCGTGGAGACCCAAGTGGAAGCTGGTGAGGCAGAGAGGGTGCAGCCCATCAGACACCACAGGTGTGGACGCCAGGGGCCCAGTACAGGCCTAGGGAGGTGGCTTCCCGTCCTGGAATTGCCCGGCCCCCCAGAGCAGCCATGGCCAGCAGGCTGCTTGGTGGAACAACACTGCCCTCTACAGGCCTGGCCCTGACTCAGGACTTTGGAGTTGATGCGCCTTCTCACTAGAAATGACACACAAGGGGCTGCGCGCTTCTAGGCTTATTCTGTCCTCCAGTTAGGGCGACCCCCACCCCAGCCCACTCCCATGGCCTTGCCCGTGCCCACCTCACCTCTCCTCGGGAAACTGCTCCAGGTACCGTTCAACCCGGTTGTACAGAGGATAGAGGCCTTCGATGTCCAGCAGGTCCAACATCTGCACCTGGAGGGTTTTGTACAGAAGACAGCCCTTCGGTAACCCCGACCGCTCTGGGGTGTTTTTTCCTACCAAGAACATCGGGAAAACGAGAGCAGGTTTGTTAACAAAGGCTGAAGATGTGGAGGGAGACACAGGCCGGCGCAGACCGCAGGGTTCGCCTTGGTTCCCGGCCTGGTGCTGAGGGCAGATGCTACCCCGCTCTCAGAGCTACAGTGCTGAACAGGGCTCAGGCCGTGCTGGGCCAGGCACAAAGGAAAGGCGAGGAACCCAGGCTTTGCTTTGTGCCTGCACCTCTCCTTGGAATATGCTTTAAATTCTACCACACTCACCCCAGAAGGCACTTTGTGATTAAGTTTAGAGAATATTCATTTGAAGTAAGACGAGGCTTAAGATTGTAATGACATTCCCAAATTTGCAAGAGCACAGAGGACAGCCAGGACTCCATCTCCAGAGTGCAGAACCCTGAGCCCGTGCCAAGAGGGGGAAAGCCTGGCAGCCCACAGGTTGAGCTGAGAACTGACCAATGGCCAGTGATCAAAGCTACCAACCAACCAGAGGACAGATGAAGAAACAAAACTCCATTCACCACCTGTGCAAGCTCTCAGCCTGGACGGGCCAGGTTCCAGCCCCCCTTCCACCCCTAGAATGAGCGACCATCTCCCGGAAGGAACCGACGCTAGGTGAAGACAGGACAGGCAGGGACCAGCGCAGCCAGATCTGCACCCTGCCTTGGGCCTGCACTGGGTGTCCTGGCAAGGCTGCCCTCGGCCATGAGACACACAAGGAAACACAAGGGAAAACTCATACACCCAACCAGAGTATTCATGCAGTGAACACCTGCCATGTGGTCTATAAAAGCTGAAAATTTCACTTGTTAACAGCGAATTATGCTAATCAAGAAAACAAACAAGGGTATGAAAGAACACATGAAGTATGACATTGTTTCAACTACCGGTGCATGGGCTACACAGGCGTCGGGGATCTAAGAAAAGCCCCAGTACCCTGGCTCCAAGAACATCCTTAGAACCCTGACCACCTCAGGGCCAGCAGTGCTATCTCTGCACTCATTCTGCAGCCATGCTCCCAGACTAAGGCTTGCACTGTAACAAAATTTTCTGAAACATTAAGGAATCACTGTTTGTTTAACACTGACCCATGTGAGACACCCAGAGCTTCCACACTGAGCAACATCTCCACGCCTTTTTCTAAAATTTTGAGACAGGCTCAGGAATCACTTCTATAACAACAACAAAATGCCATGAAATTCATCTGTGGTAAGAAAAACAAGACATAGGGGGCAGTGAAGGAGGCAAAGAGAAGGGGTTTGTGATAGCACACAAGTCAGCGTCAAACTCTTCCAGGGGCTCTGTGTACCCTAGAGTCACACCTGGCCCCAGCTCAGGAGAAACCCTAACACGTGGCCCCGAGAGTCTGACTCCACCCACGGAACTGGACTCAGTCCTACTGAAATGAGGATCAGACTGATCACACAGTTGGGAACGTTCTTCCCACCACAGAAAGGATGGGCAACATGTGGGCAGAACGCCTAAGGAAAACCTGCAGCTCAAACGTGTCAAGCAGCTGACAAATCAGCTAAACAAGGAGCCCAGATGGAACAGGGGGTGCCAGGTGTTCTACCAAGCCTGTCAGGGCACAAAAAGTCCCTTTGTGGGCCCCACCCTTGCTGCTCATGGGGCACGGACAGTCCTAAGGCCCCATCACCCCACCACCTGCATGGGAAAGGCCAGGTCCTACCTTGGCGGTGGAGGTTCCGGCCGAAAGGGCTAGCTTCGCAGACGTGTGGACCTCGGGGCCCTGACCTCAGGGCCCCCACCCGGCCCTTGTCGGAGCTGCTCAGCAGCACCCACGTGATGACGTGCACCAGCTCCCGGATGACGGCACGTGTACAGTGGGCCCCCCCAGCCAGGCCATTGGAGGGGAAGAAGAAGGGCTTCAGGTGGTGCGCAAGCTCCCTCCAGTCAGCCGCTGGGCTCCGGGCATCACCACAGCCATAAATCAGCTCACCGTTCTTCAGGCAGGAAAGACAGAGGGACACATGGATCCCACGCGCTGGTAGGAGAACCCCTCAGCACCTGTGAAGGTGCGACACAATCCCACGGGGAACCCCGCCCTCAGGTGCTGTGCCATCAGCCAAGCGGTGACTCCCACCGAGCCAGAACAGGAAGAAAGGCTGCAGCAGAGACCAGCACTGCTGTCTGCTTCCCTTGGACAACTGCAGCAATCACTCAACATAAGGGACAAACTCCCAGAGACACTAGCTAGTCACCCAGCAGCCTGAGGGGCAGCTGAGGCCAAGCCCAGTCCCAGGGTGACTCTGGAGTCTTCTCAGTGCAACTAAGAGAACCCGACAGAGGCAACAGAGCCACACCTGCTGAGACAGCACAGAGGTTCTGCGGCCTCCACCATGGTGGTTCTCTCCTTGGGGCACGGCAGCCACAGAGCAGCCTGGGACAGGCCCACACGGTGGGATGGAAGCCCCCAGCCCCGGCCACGCATCCTGGTGAGACCTCAGGGCAGGCCAGCAAAGCTGCTCCTGCACTCCTGGCCGCAGAAAGGGGACGCAGTTAAGGTGGCCAGCTAAGATCTGGGTGGGCAGTGGCTCTCAGGGGCATGGGCGGCTCTCCTCCCTTGCTGCACCCTCAGAGCCCCTATCTGGGTGCTGTCCCAGCTTAGAGCATGACAGGAACACACTGAGGCACTGACACACCAGGCAGGAGGCCAGGGTGGCCAGAAATGAGGTTAGGTGGCCACCTGTGCCCTCGATAGAGCCCGCTCCCCTCCTCCAGGACCACAGGTAACTGAGGGACCCCTCACAGTAGGGCCTCTCCCTGCAGCGTCAGGTGTCCGGACACATGGCATCTGGCATCCACACTGCTTGAGCCCGCACAAGTGCCAGGTCACAGGTATGCGGGGCAGGGTCAGCAGCCATGGCCACATGGGGGGTCTGACTGTGGGGCGCAGAGGACATTGAGGGCGGGGCTTCAGGACCAACTCACTTGTGAGCACTGCCTGCGCTGGCGGCACTTAGCATGTGTGCTTCGGCCCTGGTGTTTTCGTAGCACATCTCCTAACCAAGCTTTTGGTCTATTTATCTGTTTAGCAAATAGAGACTCTGGTCTCTGTAGCAAGTTTATCTATTTGCTGAACCTCTGGTTTCCTGCTGGTTTTTACAGAAGCAGCAAGCGGCCAGAGTGAGCCCGATGGAGTCACAAGCCCAGACTTACTGCGGAGAGGCTCAAGCAGTACCAAGAAGAAGGGACTGGCCTTCTTGGGATTTAAGTTACAAGTCCTTTAAGTCCTTAAGAAGAGTTTAAAAAAAAAATCCACCTTTGAAATGTCTTCGTTTTCTCAATTTGGGAAAGCAGGGAAGAAGGCTGAGCAGAACTTCTGCAACAGAAGGGGCCTCGGTCAGAACCAGGCCACGTCTGCTCACTGACACAGGCTGTGTCCTTGTGGCTGCAAGCGGACAGGGTTTCCCGCTCACAGGCGCCTTTCCCAGACCCTGGCACAGGGAGAGCAAAGCCCTCCCTCAGCGCCCACATGCAGGTCCAACACCTGCAACATGGGCCAGATGCCCAGCTCCTGTAGCGAGCCCAGATCAGGGTGGGCACGGGGATCAAGGGCTGCACTTCCAGCATGGGCACTGCCTCCCTGCCACCTGGGCCAACACTAGCCCTCACCCCTCCCTGCCTCTGCCCCTTCTCTTCCTCCTCACCCCAGGACCACCGGATACTTTTCCTGGCAGCAGGCCAGGGTGACTAAGGCCCAGCCTAGATGACCACATGGATCTGAAGGCAGCTGCACTGCAAGCAAATGTTCTCTCATCCGTGCATGGTCAGAACTACAAGACCTGGAGAACTTGCTCACCAACAAGGAGCCCTTGAATTACAAGGCCCCTAAATAACCAGGAGGAAGACTTGCAGAGGGCGGACATCGCCAGGCCTGGAAGTCTAAGCACTTAGTGTACCATCAGCCGGCTCCCTCCTCAACCCATGGGGGCTGTGAGTACAGGAGAGGACAGTTCCAGACCTGTCCTCATCCAAGGCCTCTCTGTCACACCTCAGAGACCAGCACTGCCAGGGTCACTGTCCACTGACATCGCAGGGTCCCTCAGTCACGTGCTTGTGGATTGGGGCCGGAGTACAGACTGCAAAGATGGAGGGGCCGGGGCTGGAAGCACTGTGTGGAGGACAGGTACTGAGGACCCCAGGTGACAGCAGAACAGCAGGGCCAGGCCTGAGGCGGCCCAGCCAATGCCCTATCCACATAGACACTGAACAAAACAGGGCATTGGTGGTGCCCTGACAAAGAAGCAGTCTCACCTTAAATATCTTCAGGTTGTTCTGGGACTCCTGCAGCAAACTCTTCAAGGCAAAGTGCATTCTCTGTTTGTTTCTAAAGGGGAAGTGTGGACATGCTTTACAGGCAGCCAGACCGACCTCTTCCACAGCTAGGTCTGACGACACCCTCCCCTCACAACCACCCCCAGGCATGTAAGGGGAGGGGGCTGCATAGCCTGGGCCCCAAGGCAGAGATTTTGGCTGAGGCAGAGGCAGGCAAGACACCAGGGCCCGCAGGTCACTAACAGCCAAGCCAGCTGCCCCTCGCTCCCCACACTGTAGCCTCCAAAGACTGGAGCAGGTGCTGGGCCAGCTCAAGGCCTGACAGGGAGAGGCAGAAACCCAGTGCATCTGCCCTACAACCTCCCAGGAGCAGTGGACCCCGCCTCCCCTGGCTCTCAGCCCTCATTCATCTGCTACCTTGGGCTCCACCCCAGCCCCAGCATCCCCTCCCTGTCCCTAACCACTCCCCCATGGAACCTGCAAGAACCCCAGAGGCGAGCGGCAAGGCAGGAGAGCATGGCAGCAAGCACCAGGCAGATCCGGGCTACAGCAGCCAGCTCTGGAAAGACCACATTCTGAACATTCCTGGGAGGGCTCCCTCTCAAGTTTTCACAAGTTGTAAATTCAACAATGATCTTTATTACTGACTACTTCAAAACTCAGCCTCAGGTCACAAGTAAATCAGCACATGATCCCTGGGTCAGCCCACTGCTGCTGGATCGGCACACAAGGAACAAGGGCACGTTCTGTGCATGCTGCCATGGGTGTCCTCAGGCCACTTTGCTTGAACTTTGCAATTCCAAAGGCACCATCTACTCTGGAAGGACTGCAACAGCCACTCACCAAAAGCCCTGACTGACGTGAGGGCCACACCACCATGCAGGACTAGCGCTGCTCACTTGGAAAGGCCGTGGGCAGAGGCGGAGAGGGGAGCAGCCATGAGAAAACCAAACACACACAGAGTCCCGCTCTAGCTGGGGTCCCAGGGAGGGAAAGGAGGCTGGAAGAGGCTCACAAATATGTCCAACCTGAGCGGGCAGCAGAGGTCTCCAGGGAGGCACAGGGGCCTCACGCCACCTCCCCTACCCCAGCCCTGCTGGTCCACCCCACAAACCCCACTGCTAATGGGCTCTCCACCGCCCCCGCCCACCAGCCTCGTCAGCACCAAGAGTTGACCAGGACTAGGCCTGGGCTGTGTGCAGGCCCAGCACAGCAAAGCTGCAGGGCCAGCAAGGCAAAGGGCCAGGCCAGCAGGGAAGAGGAGCCGAGCGTGCTGCGCTGAGGCAGCCTCACAGGGCACTGGCTACTCTCTAACATGAGCAGACGGAAAGGACAATCAGTAAGTCAGCAACTACCTCAAGCTGGGAGCAGAAAGGCAGAGCCTAAAGCCAAAGCTTAAAGCCTCTGTTGTCTCAGGGAGGGCAGCGTGGAAGACAGAAAGGTCCTGTTTCCCCATCTCAGAACACGTGGCACTGCCACAAGGAAATCCCACCGTCCCACCTGACAGATCACTGCACGCGCGCACGCACCTCACCGCACCCAATACCCACACTGTCAGCAGAGCACAGCCCGCTTTCCCAGCTTTGCACAGCACCCCCACTGCACAGAGAGTCCTAGCTCCTACCGCCCAGAGCACTCCCCAGTCTGTGCCACCTCCAGCTCCAGAAAGCAAAGCCAGCATCACTCACCCTGAGAAGAGATCGAGGGGACAGTATTCACTTATCTGCTTCCACTTCCCGGTTGCTACCTGTTAAAACACCAACATGAGCGCATCAATGACTGGCTGTTCGTGACCACACAGTGCCAGCACTAGCACACAAGATAGCAGCCTGGCCTAGAGAAGGCTGCAGGTGGGCACTAAGGGTGCCGCTTCATCCAAGGAGAACTCACACAGCCCACCTTGCAGACAAGGGTCACCGCCACCCCAGCCCTGCACTTGGGCAGGGAAAAAATTGGCAAGCATCTGAAAATTTCATGGCTAAACTTTGAAAATGAAATTGATACAACTTTCAAATTGTAATACCCAGTAGTGGAGAAGGTACTGCTAACACATAACTTCTGTGGTAACTGCCAGCGTGATATACTGTTATAACCTTCTGTGGTAACCAGCAAAATTTATGATGTGCATGTCCCCCAACTTGGCAAACCTGTAAGGAATCTAGAAAAACTAGCACAGGGAGCTAGCACAGGTGCATGCCTGTAATCCCAGCACTTAGGAGGCTGAGGCAGGAGAACTGCTGTGAGTTCAAGGCCAACCTAGTCTACATAGCAAGATTCTGTCTCAAAGAAGGATGGAAAGGGCTGGAGGTACAGCTCAGTGGGCTAAGTGCTTGCCGCTGAGCACTAGGGCCCTGAGTTCGATCCCCGGTCCCGGAAAAAAAATAAAAAAAATAAATAAATAAAAATAAATAAATCAAAGAAGGATGGAAGCAAGGAAGGAAGGAAGCAAGCAAGCAAAGGGGAGATGGGAATGGAGGAACTAGCACAGGCCAAAAAAGTTACACGAACAAGATGTTCAATGCAGACTACTAACAACAGCAAAATTTTAGAGCCAAAAAAAGATAACCACAAGTAGAGAAGCGACTAAACTCACTCGGGGGCCTGGCAGGCAATCTGCTAAATGAAGGAATGGGTAAGATATGTAGCTATTCCCAGAAAGAGGTAGGACTAAAATTAACCAAGATTCATTCAACTGGCGAAACAAAGCATATGGTACAATGTCATCTTTGCTTGAGAGACAGTGTGGGGTAGTGCACAGCTCAGCGGTACAGCACTTGCCTAGCACATGCAAGGCCCTGTGTTCAAACCCCAACATCTTAAAATAAATAAATAATTTGTTTTTTTTAAAGTGTGTTTCCTGAAAAAGTCTTAGCATATACAAATAATCGCCAGGGATTTTTTTTTTTTTTTTTGTCTTTTTGAGACAAGTTCTTGCTATGCAGTTCAGGCTGGCCATCAACTCACTTTGTAGCCCAGCTGGCTTCAAACTTGCAGCAAT
Organism: Dinomys branickii; assembly: GCA_004027595.1. Taxonomy (NCBI): domain Eukaryota; kingdom Metazoa; phylum Chordata; class Mammalia; order Rodentia; family Dinomyidae; genus Dinomys; species Dinomys branickii. The sequence goes on along the minus strand of PVLD010007280.1, from coordinate 24,269 downwards.
CCTCCTGCCTCAGTCTCCCGAGTGCTGGGATTACAGGTGTGTGCCTCCACACCCAGCAACCAGGGATTATATTAATGAAAAAAAGGAGCAGAATACACATGGCAAGAACCTATGTCGCCCTCTCAGTGTGTACACACGCACACACGTGCATGCATGAGGAGGCACCAGCTCATTTCTGATCAAACAGTACTGATACTGCTGTCACAGGGAGGAATCTGGAAAGTTTTACCAACTGACATTATGGGTTACCTGCGAAGGCAGGTAACCCAATTTATACAATGTAATTTATCAATTTATACAAGCAGGTACTGTATTGCTTCATGTTAAGAAAAAAAAAAAAAAACTTAAAAATCTCTCCTAACCAGGGTTACTGGGCTTTCCTCATGATGGCCTACCCCATTTCCTCCCGGGTATCTTTTCTCTGGCTGTTTCCTCCTTTAATCAGCCAGGCTCACTCTGCAGAGCCAGTTTCTCCCTCACTCTTCACTTGTAGTTGTTCAAATAAATTTTGTCACTGCTTTTTGCTCATTTCATTCAATTCTTTGCTCAAGATGAGGAGACCCTGGAATCCAACTCCAGGTGAGCAACCCACAATCTAGTAATGTCTAACTGATGAGCCACTTGAAGGAGCTGCCTGGTAAAAGCTGCCTCACTCATCAGCTAACTAAATAAACTATGTTTTGCACTTGAAAAAAAAAAATCTATCCTAACCGGGCATGGTGGCACATGGATATAATCCCAGTACTTGGGAGGCTGTGGCAGGATTGCTGTGAATTCATGGCCAGCCTGAACTACATAGGGAGATCCTGTCTGAAAAAAATGAAAGGGAAAAAAAACTGCTATATAAGTTCCGTGTGGCTTTTGTATGAGAAAACTGGCAAAAAATGACCAAAGGTTTACAAAAATTCAAGGAGAAAAAATTAGGGGCCAAATATAAGCAGCAGCATGCATTTTGACACTTTATACTGTTCCTGTCTCCCTCCCTAGCTCTAGATCCAAGGAACCATGAAACCAACTGTGAGAATCACTGAGAAAACCAGCAGCTGGCAGCTACCCCAGAGGGGACAGGACCAGACAGAATCATTTCCAAAGGTTCATCCCCACCATACTGCTATTACCTGCCTGTCTCACAGTTCCAGGAAGTTCTGCTGCCAAGGTTACCTTTACTAACTTGACTCAGAGCTCACTCAGTGCCAGGAGGCCTTTCACCCATGGGCATTTGTCAAAAACAAACTCAGAGGCAATTACGTATTCAATTTCATGGCTCCCCGAGACAGTAGGTAATGGCTGAAGCAGATGGCAGGCTAACCTAAAGCTAAAAAAGAAAAAGCTGAGTAGTGAGGTCTACGGAGAAGTTCTGAAAGCTCCCTGAAGAGGCTCAGGAAAGACCTGAAGAAGCCCTACACTCTCACCTGAGCTGAGCTGAAGCTGTTGCTGAATCTTAAGTGGGTTCCAACCTGCACACAGAGACATTTAAGGAAGTATCTATCAAACCCACAGCTTCCCAGTGCTCTAATCAAGGACAGAGTTTAGGGACATACACGGTAAGAACACAGACTTTATAAAATCAGCTTAGAAAAGTCACTAACCAAACCATAACAACTACAAGTAGCAAAAATAAAATATACAGAAGGGATACAGGATGCAATTTTCAGAGTAGTGACATCACATTATTTAAAGTGCCCGTTTTCAGTGTATTGCCACAAAACATGCGATGAAAAAAGAAAGCAGCAAGCAACACACTGTCCATGGGGAAGCGCAGACAGCAGCCCTACTAAACGAGAATTAAGTCAACTATGTTAACATGCTTACAGAAAAAGGAAACTAGCATACTATCTTCAAAAATAGAGAATATCAAGCTGGGAGTGCTGGCGCACACCTGTAATCGTAGCACTCAGGAGGCTGAGGCAGGAGGATCACCATGAGTTAAGGCCATCCTGGACTACATAGAAGTTCAAGGCAGCCTGAACTGGATAGTGAGACAAGGTCTCCAATGAATGAATGAATGAATGAATGAGAGAAATCCAAACACTGCCCCAAACCAAAGGCTAAAACAATCTGTTGTTTGTATACCTGGCCCAGAAGAACTACTAGTGGAAGACTCAGGGGTTAATGAGAGGACAGTACACAGGAACCTGACACACATGGAGACAAGTACACACATAAACATAAAAGAAGGTATAAATACACTCGGGATGATTTCAAAACAGTGGATTTTTACATTTTTAATATTTACTATAACAAAACATACATCGCCAGTAACCTCCTCTCCTTGCTTCGGACACAGCTCTACCTGAAGCCGTTCTGGAAATCAAGTCCTCTTTCGTGAGTGTCTACGAAGTGTGATCACAGCACAGTGGCCACTGCTGCCTGGTGGCTTCCAGTGGAAAGACGCACTTGATAAAACATGACCGCACGCTCTTCCACCTCCCTCGCCAGCTCTGGCACATGTGACTTCTGCCTCTTCCCTGGAGTCAAAATGACCACGACAGGCAAACATTCTGAATCAGTTCTGGACATCAAGGCAGCCGCACAGGGCAGGTGCGGCCATGAGAGAGCACTTCCAGAGCTGCTTCAGGAGGCGGCAAGAAGGGCGGGCACAGCGAGAGGGCAACAGCAAAGGGTTTTATAGGGTGATAACTGTTTATTTAAACTTTTTTCTTCTGCCTGATGTACAAAGACAACCGCATGAGGCAAAAACTGCAACCTGCAGTGAGGAGCACACACGCCAAAAAGGTGTGATTTACGTGAAAATAGCACAAAGGAGAGGAACAGTGGCGAAGCTACTCAGGAGCAAAAGTGTTCGTGTACAACCGAAGCTATCTACTCTCAAGTTAACAGGGAAGCGGAAGACTTAACACCACTACACAGCAGCAGACCTACCACATGTGAGAACACACCCTGCCTAGCAGTGGTACACGTTCTACTCCAGGGAACATGGCACAGCCTCAAGAATAAAACTTAGGCTGAACAGAAAACAAACAAGTCTCAATAAATTTAAAAAGTGAAATCAGGCAAACGTTCTCCAACCAATGGAATGAAATCAGGAAATCAGTGACAGGAAATTTGAGGCCTACAGCTGTGCACAGTAAATGCTCCTACTCATCAGTGGGCCAAGGAAATCAAAGGAGAAATCAGAAAATAAGATAAACAAAAATGAAAACATGACATACCACGACTTATGGACTCAGAGAAAAGTCGTCAGAGTAAACTTACAGTAACATCTGTACAAAAAGAAGAGCTGGGTGTGGCAGTACACACTTGTAATCCTAGTTACTTAGAAGGCTGAGACAGGAGAATCACAAGTTCGAGGTCAGCCTGAGCCACCATTTTATTCAAAATAAAAATAAGAAGGCCGGTGACGTAACTCAGCGGTAGAGCTCTTGCTGAGCTTACATAGGCTGTAGATTCAATATACACAGACAGACTGACCAGTAAGTACTCTACTTTAAGAAACTGAAAGATCAACAAATTACACTCAAAGCCACCATACAGAAGCAAACAGTCAACACTAGAGTGAAGACAAATAACATAGTAATGGTTTGATTACTCCTGCATCCTTAAGCTGGTAATCTGACCAACATCGATGAAGATAAAAATAATGTACTATAACAATCCCTGCTAACCCCTATCACTTTGTTCTGAAATCCCGTGTCATTCTTATTGTTTTTGCTTTGTTTTGGTCTATGTTGTTGGCATTTTGCTATTTTTTTTTAATTCTCTTTAAAATAAAAAAAACTTTTAAAAATGGAGAAAACACAGACAACGAAAGTTGTTTCTCTGAAATATTGAATATGACACAAAACTTTTGTCAGGCCACCAAGAAAAGAGAAAGGAACCAAATTACTAAAATCAGGAATGATAAAAAAGTTGTTACTACCAAACTTGCAGAAATAAAAAGGGAACTGGGCATGGTGGTGCACGCCCATAATCCCAGCACTTGGGAGGCTGAGGCAGGAGGATCTTCGTGAGTTTGAGGCCAGCCTGGGCAATAAAGAAAGCTCAAGACCAGCCTGAACTGCATAGCGAGACCCTGTCTCAAAAACACAGACAAAAAAAAAAAATACATAAAAAGAAATTACAAAGGAATGCTATGATCAATTGTATGCTAAAAGATTAGACAAAATGGACAAATTCTCAGTAGCACATAACTACTAAAACTGAATGAAGAGATACTCTCTACAGGTAACAAGAAACTCTGAAATAAAGTAAGTCTTCCAACAGAAAATTCTGTAATCCATTCAGAATCAGACAGCTTCAAAAGTCAATTCTATCAGATATTTCAAATAGAATTAATACCAACACTGAAACCCTCCCCCCACAAAAAAGGAAGAGAAGAAAACATCCCCTCACTCTCCCAGAAAGCCGGTTATTACTCTGGGACCAAAGTGAGACAAGGACATCACTAGGAAAGAAAACTACACACCAATCTCCCTTACAATGCAAAAACACTCAACAAAAACTAGGGAAAAATAAAAGACTTCAGCAGCACATTGAAGGGAGAACACCATCATGACCAAGTGCGATTTATTCCAGAAATGGCCAAGCACACAAAAGTCATTCAATATAATGCGCCATCCTGACAGAACAAATGAACACTTCACGAGCTCAACAGGTTATCTCAACAGATGCAAAATGAGCACTGCACAAAATCCTGCACTCTTTAAGTGTTAGAAATTGTTTAACAAATAATATCTATGAAATACCCGCAGCAAACACCACACAATAATGGTGAAAGATGAACGCTTTCTTCCTAAGGTAAAGAACAAGACAGAAGACATCCACTTGCAGTACTTCTGTATAGCATCGTACTGCTTAGGAGGGCAATGAGGGAAGGAAAATGAAAGGTGTGTGTGTTGGAAGGAGAAGTGGACAGCTCTCCGTGCACACCAGAAACTGACACAGACAATTCAAAAAATTTACACACAAAAAAATTAGAGCAGATGAAGTTCAGCTAGGTACAAATCAATAAAGAAGCAAATGTGTTATCCAACTCACATCCATTAAGATGGCTACTATCCCAAAGTAAGTAAATAACAGAAAATAACAAATGTTGGCAAAGGAGCAGGAACACTGGAACCCCTGTGAACTGTTGACCAGGCTGTAAAATGGTGCCGCCACAGTAAAGAAACACTATGGAAGCTCCTCATGACTAGAAACGGAATTACCATGGTACAGCTCGGACTAGAAATGTCCCCCCAGACTCACGAGCTACGGGCTTGGCTGCCAGCCAATGAGCTTTTGGGGAGGTGACTGGATCACGATGTGAATTCAGCCACTGACGAAGTCATAATTTTATGGCATTATTGGGAAGTGAGAGAAACAGGAGGCGGAGCTTCACTGAATGGAGTGGGTCATGGGGCCGTGTCCTCGGGGACTAGATCTGGCCCCTGACCCCTTTCCCTTCTGACTCTGTCCCCTCTCCGCATCCTGGCTGCCATGTCAGGAGCTTCCCAGCACACTCTGCCACCATGATGCTTCTCTCCACACAGGCCTCCCTAAAGCAATGGAGCCAGCCCCAACCACAGACTGAAACCTCTGAGACGTGAGCCCAGATCAACCTTTCTTCCTTTAAATTGTTATTCTAAATATTTTGTCACAACAACAAAAAAGCTGACTCATACACTACATTATCTAGTAATTCTATTTCTGGGTGTTTACACAAAAGAACTGAAAGCAGGTAACAGCCTTATTCATAACTGCCAAAAGGCAATAGGGCCCTAAGTGTCCATCAACAGGTGAATGGATAAACAAAACACAGAATATACACATAGTAGAATGTTATTTAGCCTTGAAAGGAAGGAAATTTCAACACATGCTACAACACGGATGACTTTGAGAATACAGTGGTACCTAAGTTTATAGACTTAATGATTTTGGGAGAAGATGGCTGTATTTGTGTTTGTGTGGGAAAGATGGCTGTGGTCGTTTCTGTCTCTAATGTGGAGTTTGCAAATGAAAGCAAATTTTTGCTCGACAATGTTGTTTGCAAAGCAAATTGCTTACAATCAAGTGTTTGTGAACCAAGGTATTACTGTGTTATGGGAAGGTAAGATATACACCAGCCACAAGAAGACAAATACGGTTCAGCTCCATCTGTATGAGGTATGTAGAGTATTCATAGACACAGCAGTACGATGGTGGTGGCCAAGAGCTAAGGGAGAGAGGGAATAAGGAGTTATTTAATGGAAATAGCACTTCAGTTTTACACGACAAAAAAAAAAGCCCTAGAAGCCACGCATGGTGATACATGCCTATAATCCCAACTGTGGTGAGGCTGAGGCAGGAGGATCATCACAAGTTCAAGGCCAGCCTGGGGTACACAGTGAGTTCAAGGTCAGCCTGGACTGCATAGGAAGACCCTGTCTCAAAAAACCAAAAGTGCTGGAAAAGAACGGTGGTGAAGGTGGTGAAGGCTGCAGAACAATGCAAATAGTCGTAACACCACTGAGCTGGACGCTTTTTCAACGTTACCAGTATGTGTGTGCAGTGCAGTGGTGGCAGTCAGCAGTGGGAGTCGGTATGTGTGCACCACACCTCTCAGTTCTCCCCCGTCCTTGCCTCTCTCCCTCTATCTCTTGCTCAATTTTCCCTTTTGCAAAAGATCTAGGTCACTGTTCCCTATTATCTACCTTTAATTTTGCTTTTTAATTCACTTATATTTTTGTTTCTCATAATATTTGGGATGCCAAATTCTATATTACATGTATTCCACTATAATTTTTTAAAGTATGTATTTTTACACTCATATCTTTTACACTCATATATATTAGCACTGAGCAATCTACAAATGAAATAGTTTAAATTCCACTGGACTAGAATCCAAAAGAATAAAAAATTTAGGAATAAATTTAAGAAAAGTATAAGACTTATACATAGAAAATTACAATACCACTGAAAGAAATTAAAGACTTAAGTGGAAAGAGAGCCCGTGTCCACAATTAGAGGTTTTGTTTTTGTTTTTGAGATAAGGTCTCATTATGTAGCCCAGGATGGCCTCAAACTTGCAGCAACCCTCTTGCCTCAGCCTCCTGAGTGGTGGCACTACAGACATGCACCACCACACCCAGCCACAATTATATATTAAGATGGCAACACTTCCCAAATTGAGGTAGATTCACTGAAGTCCCTAATCCCAGCAAGTTTCTTCACAAAAACTGACAAGTTAAAAGCATCCAAACTGGAAAGGAAGAAGTAAACATTCTTTATTTACATTTGACCTTATAAACAAAAATCCAGCAATTCTAAAAGAAAGCTACTAGAGGTGATTTAAAAAATTAAGTAAATGGTGGTGCACACCTATAATCTGAGTGATCAGAAAGCTGAAGAGGGAGGACCACCACCAAGTCCAAGGCCAGCCTGGGCTACCTATGGAGTTCAAGGCCAGCCTGACAGAGCAAGTCCCTATCTCAACAACAAAACAAAATCCAGAAGGGTAGAAGACAAGTATACAAATATCAGTACTGTTCTGACACACCAGCAATGAATACACTGAAAAGAAATTAAGGAAGCAATTTCATTTATGATCACATTCATAATAGTCCCCCCAAAAATCTAAATAACCGGAACTAAATTTAACCAAATTACTTAAAGACTTGTACACTGAAAGCCACATTGCTGAAGGAATTAAAGAAATATAAGTAAACTGAAAGACATCCCATGCTCATGGATTATAAAATATAATTCTACCCATGTGACCTGTATTTATGCAATTTTTCATTATTCCAAGTCTTTTTTTTCAATTGAAAAAAAATCCTCAAATTCATATGTAATTTTAAGGGGCCCCAAATAACCAAAACAATTTTGAAAAAGAAGAAAAGCTGGGGATTGTATTTCCTGATTTCAAAATATATTATAAATCTACCATGATAACATAGTGTGCTTCTGGCATAAAAACACACAAACCAACAAAAATAGAACACAGAGCCTAGAAATAATCCTTTACCTATACAGGTAAAAGGTCTTCAACAAGGGTGCCAGGATAATTACCTGGAAAAAAGGACACATAATTATTAACAGAGGCTGGGAAAACCAGGTATCCACATGCCAAAGAATGAAGTCAGATATTCACCTAATACCATAAACAAAAAATAACTTGAAAGAGATCCAACACCTAAAAATACAAAATTCTTACAAGAAAACATAGACGTGGCTGGGGATATAGCTCAGTGGCACAGCACCTGCCTGGCAAGTCCAAGGTCCTGAGTTCGATTTCCAGTATAAAAAAAAAGAAAAAATGTCATTACACTGGATCTAGTAATGATTTCTTAGATATAAGATCAAAAGCACACGCAACAAATGAAAAACCAGACAAAATGGACTTCACCAAAATTAAAAACTTCTCTACACCAAAGGATACTATCCACAGAGAATAAAAAACAACTCAGAGAATAAGATGAAACATCTGCAAATCACTTATCCCATAAGATATTAAAATACATAGCCAGGTGTGCTGGCACAAGTGCACCTGTAATCCTAGCACTTGGGAGGCAGAGGCAGGAGGATTGTTGCAAGTTCAAGACCAGCCTGGGCTACAAACTGAGCTCAAGGACAGCCTGAACTGCACACTGAGACCCTGTCTCAAAAAGACACAAACAAAAACAACAGCCACACACACACAGAATACAAAATACAGAGAATGCCTACAACTCAACAATAACAAAAAAGAATTTAAAAATGAGCAAAGGACTTTTGAAGAGACATTTCTCCAAAGAAGATATAAAATGGCCAGGAGCACACTGTCAGCATCACTAGCACTAGAGAAATACCCGTCAGTACCCCTGCGCCTCTTGGAGAGCTCTCGCCACAAAGAGGGATAACAACAAGTGAGAGCAGGAAGAAGTCAGAACACTCACACCGGGCTGGGAGGGACGTAAAACTGATCCAGCTGCTGTGGGAAAATACTTGGTGGTTCCTCAAAAAGTTAAACACGGGATTACCTTAGGACTCAGCAATTCCACTTCTAGGGAACTGAAAATAAGAACACAAACTAGCACACATACGTGAACGCCCACAGCAGCGCTCTCCACAAGAACCAAAAGGCAGAAGAATCCAGACATTTGAATTCCATTCAACAAACGGATGGATAAACCAAAGATGCCATATATTCATACAAAGAAATGATGTTTGGATAAGAACCAAAAGAGAAAGAAGGGCTGACACATGCCCCAAGTACACCTAAAAGACACTATGCAAGTGAAAACTCATCCCGCCGCAGAGGCGAGTTACTGCATTATCCCACTTCCATGATGTCCAGAGGGAAACGCACAGAAGCAGGAAGCACAGTAGGTTGCCAGGTGCAACGGGAAGTGGCTGCTAACAGAGACAGGGTCTCTTCTTAAAGTGAGAAAAAAGTCCTAAAGCTGGACCAAAGTGGTGATTGCACAACCCTGTGAAGATACTCACTGAAACCCACAGAATTATACAATCCAAAATAGGAATCTTAATGATCTGCAAATTATACCTTCATTTAAGAAAAAAAAAGTGGTAATCCCAGCATTACGCAGGCTGAGGCAAGAGGATCTCTGTGAGTTCAAGGCCAGCCTGAACTACACAGTGAGACACTGTCTCAAAAATAAAACCATATAAGCTTCTTGCGAAGTAAAACATCAGTAGGAAATATCCACATTTTCTTTCACTCTTCTGAAAACTGAGTGCTCTGCCCTGGGTCAGGCTCCCTGGGCATAGCTCTCCCACTCAGCAAAGAGCAGCCCCAGCCTAAACCCTGGCCCTTCTCACCTTCAGGTGCTGGTGCATGCAGTAGCGACACACCTTATGCTTCATCTCATGGGTAACACTGCTCGAGAAAGGAATGAACCCACATTTTGGCTGCAAGATAAACAGAAAAGGAAGAAAAAACATTGAGGGGGAAGCCACATATTGTTAAACTGACACATTGCTAACTCCAAGGTGATGAAAAGCACCAGGGACCTGCTGCATCTCCAGCACCCAGTGTGCCGATGCTTCCCCTTCACATCACACACACAGCTGTGCCCTGGGGGTCCCCATGCCCACTCTGGCTGGGGGCTTTCCTTACAGAACATGACTGCAGCCTGGAAGGAATGGAGACAGGACCAGGGCTCCCAGCTGGGGATCCAGAAGCATTGTTTCTGCTGACAAAAGGCACTGTTTCTGCAGCCTGTCCATCTGGTAGTTGTTTGGCTCGCAGAAAGTCGGGGAATTCAGCTGCCTTCTAAATGCCACATCCTCTGAACACAGGTGACCTACAAGGCCTATGCTCAGAGTCAGGCTGCAGAACGTGGCTGGGGAGGCAGAATATCCACCCTTCCATCCACCCCACCCCTGAGGGTCCCTAGGTGCAAGTGCTCAGGCCAAGGGCATGACCCAGTGGTCTCTGGCACCGAGAGTGGGAGAAAAGAGATAAGCAATGGCCAGAAATAGGAGGTTTCTGGGGGGTGTGGGCAGATACCCTTCAAGGGAGAGCTGAACCAAGTGGGTCCTGGCCCTTCTGCAGCCCCTACTTCCTGTGCCAGGCAGGAAACCCAGACACCTGACCATGACCCTCCAGGGCTCCAAGGGCACACTGGTCTCTGGGCCTGTGGGCGAGTCCCTCCTAAGCAGGATGCAGTTTCCCTCCATGGGGACCTCAGCACACCGAGCAATGGCCCCAAGGCCAAGGAAGCTGGAGGAGGTGGGGAGGAGAGTGGGGGGAGCCACACAGGATGTGCACCGAGGGAAAAGAGCTCAACATGCTTCCCACTGGTGACCCTTGACCAAGCCTCGCACCAGCCTGGCTGTGTGGAGCAGGTATCCTCACAGTTAGCACCCAGGAAGGAGCCCAAACTTGGGGTCTGGGGCTGTGGGGGTACCCAGAGAATGTGGGATACAGGGCAAAGCTCTGGAAGAGGAGAAAAGCAAGCTGAATTTCTGAGAAGGGGCTGCAAAACATAATCAAGGCAGAAACCACAAGGACAGACAGCCCCAGACTGACCTTCCCTTTCCCCACCCCACTTGAAGCTTCACCTTAATCTCTACACACAGGATTGGCCGGTGCTCTGCAATGTGGTAGGTCTGAAGTCTGGTGAGGTTGGGAAGGCACATAGCATAACCACTGAGTGTGTCCAGGTCCTTGTCACAACGAGACTCTGAAAGACAGAGCACAGGTCACCCAAGAGGGTCAGAGAGTAAGTGAGCCCCACAGTGCCAGACCCAGCCTTACGCTTGTTTCAGAGAGGCCACTCTAAACCTGGTGAAAACCTCACCTTTGCTGGGGTACTTTGGGATCCACCACAGTAATAAAGTAGCTTACACCAGGCCAGGTGCAGCGGGCCACACCTGTAATTCCAGCACTCGGAGGCTGGGGCAGGAGAACAGCGAGTTTGAGGCCAGCCTGGGCTACACAATAAGACCCGGACTGCACAGCAAGACCCTTTCTCCAAAAAACAACCACAAAACAGCATTTTATGGCATGCTTTAGGCCAGGTGCCCTCAGGCAGGCAGTCAAGCCCTGTGCTTCAGGTCTCTGAGCCCTGGTTAACAACAAGGCTTCTCAGTGGCGGCCCTGTGTCCCATCTGCTTGGTGGGAGAATACATGCTGCCCACACGGCCCAGGGGGAGAGGACCCCTGGGACTCTCCCAGACTCTGCCCCTGAGCCTCTTCCCTTGGCTGGTTTCACCTTCATCCTTCAGCTGTAATAACACAACCATGAGAGTAACTGTGAGATTTAGCATCCTTCTGGCCAACTATAAACCTGAGGGAGGCCTTGGAGACCTCCAAATGTGCACAACTGCTATCAGGAATAAGGACGGCCTCAGGAAGGACCCCCTAATTCTATGACTCCCTCAGCCTAGGCACTGGGAGAGGAAGGAGGCTGCAGGCTCCACCTTCCCCTCGAACCTGAGCCCTTCCCTTTATACAACACTTGGATACTGCCTCGGCCCAGCTCTGCCTCAAGCTGGTATGGACAGAGCCAAACAAGGCCAGGCCTCCCTCCTTACCTAGCAAGGCTTACACCAGGCCCATACTAAAAGGGGCAGCACGGCTCTTATCACTGAAGTCAAGTATGATCATAAAATGAAACAGGGGTGCTGCGCAGCATACACTTCCTGGAGACAGGACCTGGAGTCGGCCTCGTCCACCCTTATAGACAAAAGGACTAGAGCCCAGATACTGCTGCCTGTGCCTCCACCTCCTCTGCCACAGCCCAGAGTGTACAGCACAGGGCTGGCTCCTCCCCACCCCAGCCAGACCCCAAACCCAGAGTACTGCTTGCTTTCATTTCCTGATCTAATCAGGAAGGAGTCTTAAGGTAGCCAATTCTAAATTCTATTCTCTTATTTGCTTGGCTGTGCTCTAAGAAGATACATTTATACACTCAACACGGGATTTTATGTCTTGATCAATAACGGTGGGGAGGGGCACCTCACTCTGGCTCTTGCCAGGGAGACCACCAGCACGTTCGAGAAAGGTGGGCATGAGGCAGGAGGGGTAACGAAGTTCTGGACTTATAAAACTGCTTGTACCTAACATGGTGATCACTTCAAATACTTTTCAAATGGGATTTTTAAAATCAGGAACAATATTATAACTTAAGACACACTTACCTGGTCTTTCAGACTGTATCTTTAAACACAGTTGTTTCACAAACTCTAAAGGCAGCTGAACAACTTCCTGTAAGAAACATGAAATAATGTGGGTTGCACAAGGAGACAGTTAATGTCACAGAGCTGTACACCCAAACACAGTTAAAATGGTAGATTTCACATTATGTATATTTTGTCACACAAAAAAATTATAGCTTAAAAAAATTCAGCATGTGGGTTTTGGGAATGCAAGCTGGTCTATTGTTGTTTGAACTTGTCCGGCTTAACCTGTTCAGAGATGTCACTTCAATGTAAAGGGTAACCAGCTCTCCCTAGAGCAATCAAGAGCCCCAGTGGTAGGAAGCAGCCACACCACTACGTCTCCTGCCACAGAAGGCCTGGTCACAGCAGCATCCACGTACAGACGAGGCACCTGGGGCAGTTTCAGGGCCACATGAAGATCCTCACTGATCCCTCAGACAGCCTGACAGTCTCACACTGCCACCTGGAAAGCGGTTCAGGGGCTGATGGGAGTTGTTGTCCAGTAATGAGCCAGCCATGGGGGACCTGTGGGCTGGTGGCCAGCCCTCCTCTCCACTTAACTGTTTCCTGGCAAGTTTCCAAAGGCAAGAAATTCGATTTAAGAAACACTGCTTATCATCTTCCCTGACCTTCTATGTTTCCAGGGTAGCAGAACTATGACTTGTAAAAATCCCTCAAAGAGACTTAGCAGACCTGCCTAAAACAAAAGTACTGAACACCGCCCATGGGAGGCTCACCTTCTCCACCAGCCCCGCGCATGCCATCTCTGTCCCCGCTCCCTGCCTGCTGTGCCGGCTCATGTGTGACTTTCTTATTTACGGACACATGCTATAATGCTGATGCTAGGAGAGGCACTAAAAATCTCAATATGGAGTCGGGTAATGTGACACAAAGGAAAAGAGAGGAAACGTAAATAAAAGTCCCCAAATTCCCAAGCTCAAGGTGTCTCACATTTGCTCCACTTTAAAAAAAACAAAAGTTCAAAGAAATAAATATCCAACCTGATCCCACACCCACAAGAACAAGGCTAAGAACTGCATGGCTGTGACAAGACCATCCCCATTCATGAGGGCCCTCAGTGAGACCCTAGATTCAGCCCCCAGTACACACACACACACACCCTGCCCCAGAAACGCCTTGCCCCAAAGGGCGCACCCTGGGGACACAGTACCTACCCAGCTGTGGGGCCAAACAAAGGCCTCCCACGCTACTGTCTCCTGAGTTCGCAGGCACCCTGAGTTTCTTCTAACAGCTCTAAATTGCTGACTTTATAACAAGGATATCTGTATCTTTCCCACAATACCACACCTACATTAGGCATCTTCTTTAAGCACCATCCACCCAACCATGAACATGGTGAGAACCTGCCCTGAACAAGGCTACCGTAACCTGAGAAGAGCCATAGTTAAGGCCCATAAAATGCCCCTACAGGAGCTGTGACACAACTAGATGAGTGAGGACCTCCAGACATTGCACCACCCCCCAAGGGGCAAAGAGATGGTGCCAAAACACCAAGCTGCCACCCTCGAGTGCCCGGCCCAGCCAATACACCAACAACCTGAGTTCCAAGCAGGAAGTAGAGGCCACCTGCCATGGTGGCCAACCCCAGGTGGCTCTGGTCACAGGGAATACCAGGCTCCTCTGGTACTTAAAAAGCCACAGCTGTAGTGTAAGGAGAGTTCCCTAAACTCTCAAGGTCCCTGGAGCTGCCCAGACTGGTCCTGTGCCCCTTGAGCAGGGTGGGGTCAGGGTGTGGCTCATCATAGGAGCTGATGTGTCTTGTCCAAGATGGAATTCCTTTCTCAAAGGCTCCACCTTGCCTGAGAAGCTGATGCACCATGCCTGCTGCCAGGGTCTGGGTGGCCCTGCCTAGCAGCTGCCTGGGGTCAGGGGAGATACCTGCCTACAGCTGTGATCCAGCACACACCTGAAGCAAAGCAAGCTGGGGTTCACTCTGGCAGGTGTCCTAATGTGGGAGCGATACACTGAGATCCTTCACACCAGGGACAAACAGAACCAAGCCCATTGCTACCATGGTCCTGATCCTATCCCACTGCTCACACGTTCTCCACCCCACCCACAACACCACCAGTAATCTCACCACCCCAGCCAATAAGCACCATCGCCACTCAAGTCTTCCCTCCTGGAAAGAGTTCTGAGGCTCCAGGACCAGAAACACTCCCACTCAGCCTGGACAGCTAGAGCCAGGGACAGCAGTGTTTCCAGCAGGTGGCTGCTCTGAAATATCCTCTCCTCAAGGAGCCCGCAGTTGCCAGACCCCCCCCCCAGGGGACAGCCTATGGACGAAGCATATGACTCTCCTAAGGGGCACCTGTGGCCTACAGACATCGACAATGGGGGTAGGGGTGGGCAGGGCACAGGCCACACCTGCAGCTGCAGCAGCTGAGGAATGGCAGGAGTGAGGTAGCTTTTGCAGCCTCAGGCCTGTGGCTCTGACAATCCAGGTCAGAGGATGGGCCTGGGGTCATCCCTTGTCCTGTTTTCACAGAGCACAGCTGAACAGCAAGCAGCACCTACACAGGCAGCAATGCCAAGAGTGTTCACAGCTTTTCTTCTACACGCCAGCTTTTAAAATTAAATTGGGCTGTCCCTGTCAGTGTGGCAAGCAGTGACTCATTCCTGTGTTCGTGGCCATGTTCCTTCTCTATAAAGCCAAGCAGCCAATGGGGTAGGAGTCCCTGTGTTCTCTACACTGCTGGAAGGTGGGCAAAGCTGTCCCTTCCAGCTCAAAGACAACCGGTCACTCATTTCAATGCCCTCACCAAACACAGCTCCAAGTGCCAGGTGGAGAAGAGCAGGTTCTCCCTGAACCTTGTTGTACTCAACTAGAAAAGGAGACTCTCAGCATCCTCTCAGCTGCCACAGGTGAGCAAAGCCCTCAGAGAGAGACGCTGACTATAAGTGTTACCATTCCGCATGATGTTTCCAACAACTGACCTGCTAGTGCTGTGGATAGAGAACTTGCACATGAATTGAGACAACATGAAGAAAAGCCACTTACCCCACAGTGCACACAGTTCTCCCCCAAAAACTCTTTCATTACATTTTTGCCAAAGTCCACTATGTCCTGCAGGTGCTGAAATATCTCTTCTGAGGTCTGTGAGAGACAAGCACAGGACAGGCTCAGCACGGACCTGGTGAGAAGCCCCCAAAAGGTCACCAAAGCTCCTAAGAGCCAGCGCAAGCACAGTGGCATCTAAGCCAGTCAGGCAGCAGTCCTCAGCTTGAGGGAAGGTCCCTAGGACCTCCATGGACAGGGGTCCCTGTCCCCTCCTGTCCCTCCCCCCACTCCCAGGACCACCACCACCACCAAACACCCTCCGAAGAATTGACTTTAGAAACCTCTCATGTCGAAAATGTGTTAGGTGTTTGGATATAGAATAAAGTATTTTCTCCCCAGTCAAGAGGTTTGTCAAAGTCAATGTGCAGGTGAGACTGAGTGAGACAGAAAATCATTCCTGTGTCAATGTGTCCCAAAGGTGAGAAGTGCAAAGGACCAACAGTGGGTCACTCCCAGGCAAGTGACATACACGGAGGCTGGCTAGAGTCTCACTGCACCAGCAGGTCTGCTATGCATCTGGGCTTTTGTCCAAGGTGGGCCCGGAGGCTCTCAGCACCCAGCTTTAGCTCAGGAAGTCCCAGGACTGAGCAGTGACCCTTTCTTCACAGCCCTTGGAAAACCCACTATCTGTAGTTGGCTATGCCCTGCACAGCTAAAGCATGTGCAGATATCCTGTGGCTCCTATAACAAAATCACATCGCAACTGGACCTGACAGAAGGCCCAAAACACAACCAGTGGCCCCATGCAACTGTGTTATAGCTTCTGACAAAAGCTTATCCAGGCAACAGCAGTGACAGCACAAGGCCTCCAATAAAGCAGCTACACATCCCATTGTGCCGTCTATAGAACACACTAAGCAAATGCTGCCTGGAAGATGCCACCTTGGTCAGTCTACACAGAACACCTGACAGAAGAATTGGGGTGGTATGGGGTGGGCACTGCACTCTGAGCAGGGCACAGAGGGGACAGAGGAGGCTAGACCCACTGGGATGCAGCCTACCAAAACAGAACACCCCAGGCCATTTCTCTTCTAGCCACATGCTGTCCCCCTCTGCTGCCCCCGTCCTCACCTCACTGCAGCTCCCACCTCTCCTTCCATGAAGCCAGCCCTGAGGCGCCCTCACACCTCCACTCACAGAGCCCCCAGCTTTCTGTGGCTTTTGCCCTCACTCGACCCCTCATCTCCAAAGAGCACCAGTGAGACAATGAGTCGTCCACCCCACACTGACACAGCCCCTTACGTAAGCCCCACCCACCCCGCTGTGGGAGCTGCCCTCACAGTGAGCCTGCCTTGGGTGTGGAGGAGCCGGTGGTACCGTGGCCTCCCTCACGGAACACAACGCCCACACCCCACATGGGAAGCAGAGACAAGGCCAGGGACGTGGGGATCTCTGCTGCTGGTTCACCTGCGACCACCTGAGGTTTACATGTGAAAAGAGCCAGGTGGCCACAGCACAGGGTCAAAACTGTGACAGCAAAGGTGTCCTGTGGGTGGCCCATGGGTAACTAAGTCGACAGAAACTACTGCTCCCTCTGACCTTGCCCACGAGGACTTCAACATAGCACAGACTCTATTTCCATGCAGGCAATTCCACAGATGGGGGGACTGAGGAAGTGGGTACTAAGAGCCAAGGCCAGGTCCTTGCCACAGCAGGACCCACACACCAGGCCAGGGCATCTCCTATTTAGTACCAAGCAGAACCACCATGGTAAAAGAGGTACGTGACACGCAGTGACAGAGAAGGAAACATGGATTGAAGTGCTGAGAGCTGACAGATCTCACATCAGAAATCTTGTGTCATATTTAAATTTCTACAATTAGCATTAATATTCCTACATCTGGAAAACCCCCAAGTCTTCTTAAATAATGGTTGTAACGACTGCAGAGGTGATCCGCCAATCTTACCTTCTTCCTATTTGGAGGAAACTTCAGAAAACGTAGCACAACACAGCGCTGTTGGAAAATAAAACAAAATCTGATTAGTATTTGGCTCCCAAGCAGACTCGGTGACTATTAGATTTGGAAGAGGGGTGAGGTTAGGGTGGGGGAACTGAGGCCTAAGCCACTGAGAAGCCCCTGCAAAGGGGAGACCAGGGTGGGGCCACTTCAGGGTGACAGGCTGCCAGAAAACCTGTGGCCTTTCACCTAAGCCTGCCAGGCCCGGACATTTATCTTGAAATAATTAAGGAACCTCAACAGACTTTAGCTGCAGTGTATAAAAGCACTGCTTTTAATTCTAAATAGAATGGAAACAACCTCACTGACCAACAATGGAGGGATGGTTCAGTGCAAAGGGTTACACTGTGTGCCAAGGAACAGCTGAGCTTGCAGTCAGTTACAGGAAAACAAGAAGCCCAGTACTCACAGGCAGACAGGCAGTCATCCCATCTACTAAGTGAAAGGGTGGCAGCAAAGGCACACAGAATGAGTCCGTTTTCAAAAAAAAAAAAAAAAAAAAAAAATATATATATATATATACACATACATATATATACATGCACAGTCTGCACACACACATTAATATACACACATGAATGAATACAGTTCTATTCATGTAAAGTTCAAAAACCATGTAACCTTAACTTCAACCCCGGTGCCCACTCCTCAGGCAGGCGGGACAGCCCCCAAGGAATCCCAAGAAGAGAGTGGGCACAGGGTTCTGTGACTTTGTCACAATTAAGCTAAACTCTTACAATCTGATTGTTTTGCTACAGATATGTTACACCTCTTTTTTTTGTCTTTTTGAGACAAGGTCTCGCTATGCAGTTCAGGCTGGCCTTGAGCTCACTTTGTAGCCCAGGTTGGTCTCGAACTCATAAAGATCCTCCTACCTCAGGCTCCTGAGTGCTGGGATTACAGAATAACACTTTTTAAGGTATTTCTTTGAACTCAGAATCAAAGTCAGGACCTCATACCTTGCCAGGCAGGCGCTGTGCCACTGAGCTACATCCCCAACCTCACAATAATATTTTTATTTTTTTTTTGTGTTCTCTTTTTTATTTTTTTGGCGGTACTGGGGATCAAACTCAGGACCCTGCGCTTGCTAGGCAGGCGCTTATTCCACTGAGCTATATCCCCAGCCCACAATAATATTTTTAAACATCCTGCTTATTTCAATATTTCTGCACTGTCATGTTCACATAATATATAGAATAAAAATGTACATTCTACATGGGAAGAACATGCCCAAGAGAGGCTCTACCTGAGCATACATAACAGGGAGGGACGTAGTTCCTGGCAGGTATACTTGGGTAGCACCTCAAGACCCAAACAGGGTGAGGAGGGAACCATATTGGCGACAGCTTAGAAAGCACAGTTTTCTAGAACAAAAGATGCCTTAGGGGAGCAAAAAACATCCTATGGAGATGAATCCACAGCCAAGCACCCAGGCCTACCTACTCAGTCAATCTACACTGCTCCTCCTAAAACCCAGCTGTCCTGCCTGGGCCTCCTGAACAATAGCTGTTCTTTTTCTTTTTTTTAACTTTACCTTTAAATTTCTCATGTTTTTAACAGGGTTACTAGTTGGCTAGGCTGGTCTGGAACTCCTGGTCTTAAGAGACCTTCCTGCCTCAGCCTCCAAAGTTGCTGGGACTACACATGAACCACAGTATACATTACTGAGCTTGCCTTCCCCAGGCCTTTACTAAGCTCCCATTCCCAGTTAGTGCCATTCAATGGTCTGTCTCGCTGCTAACCCACTGGAGAGTTGTCCCCTCCTGAAAGATCAATCTCAGACTGGGAATCTGAGGTCTCGCTGAGGCAGGCAGGATCCATGCTACGACTGCGCCTCTAAGTCCAAGGCTGGCAACAACAGATCTGGGAGTTGACTGGCTGAGGCTCACTACTTAATGGAACTATAACTCCACCTAAATTCAAGGAAAAGCACAAGTGGAGCTACAGAAATACTCATTCTAGAAAACTCCAGAAACTCGCTCTCCACGGTGATTCAGTCCTCACCTTGACACAATTCCGCTCCATGCTTGTTGCCCACAGGAGCCAAGTCCGCTCACCCACAGAGCTTTACAGTGTCTAAAGACAAGGAAAGTCTCTCAATTTCCCAGGAGACCAACTATTAAGCATAACAGCCTTGTAGCCAGGCAGTCGCAAGGAGGGCAAAGCCAGGCGAGTCACATGAGCCTTGTCATTGCTGGAACGCCCCACTGTAGCTAAAGAGAAAGGAGTTCAGAGAGCCCAAGAACAGGAACACTACAGAACCATGGAGGCCCCTCAGCAGGTAGCATTTGCCTATTAGTATAGACTCAGATTTAAAACATTCCCTGCTACTGTTGTTCCTAATAAAGGCAGGAACTGGTCTTTTCTACTTACAAACGGAAATTACAGATTTCCTTTGCATTATTAACACACACATATCATTAACTTCAAGTATAAATTAATTCAGAAAGAAATTATGTGGCCTATCAAGATTTTTTAAAACCAAGTTGTATGAACACTACACAAAGAAAAACTCAGAAAAATACATCAAACCCACAATGATTCCAGGGTTTGGTCTTCACTCCTACTTGCCAATAATAGATACATAGATAGATAGATAGATAGATAGATAGATAAAACAAGCCTTTCCCACTGTTCTCCTTAACACTTACTACCATCAGTAATTATCATCATCACAATACACAATGTGTGCACAGCACCGTACATTGTGTCATCTCCCTTCAAGGGGGACAACTCAAGTCACAGGGTACAGAACGTGGAAAGCAAGGCTCCAAGAGGACAGATTAGGTCTTCTAGAGCAAAGGTCCTGCCCCACTGGTGGCCCAGCCTCAGCTTGGAGGGAAGCCCTGAGATCAAGGGCTTGACCCCAAAGATCTAGGTCAAGTGGGCCGCAGCAGAGCTTGGGGATGGGGTCAAATTCTAGGAGGGGTTCCAGATCATCTGAGTATCAGGTTCCTTGAATCTGCTGAGTCACCCATTAGCAGGCTGAGGCTCTGGCTGGAGAGCTGGTCCCCAACAGAGGATGTGGACACAGCCCTTGCCAGGCCTAGGCAATGAAGCCAGGGTGGCTCCCTCTTCCTGGTGCCCCCCTCTCCAGGGTGTCCTGAGCTACCAGGTCCACACCAGCAGCTCAACCTCTCTGATAACATCCACAGAAAGTCTCCTACCCCTTCCCAGTAGGGAGCTTGAACCAAGACCAACTGAGCAGCTTTCCCCACCCACCCATTTACCAACTAAGCACTGTCACAAGAAGTGCAATCACAACCCACATCCCAAGAGGAGCTGCAGAACCAGCTTTAAAGGCCAATCTTAATACCAACACTCACACACATGGCTTGCCTGTGTAGTATAGCAAGAGCCAATCACCCCTTGTAAGGGGCCTGACTGGGCTGTGCCAGCTGGAGCACATTCACCCCTGAATGTGCCAGGCAAAAGCCATTGGGAATATGGCCAGCCACAGGGCCAGGCAACACTCAGGAGACAAATGGTAGAAAAAAGGTTAAAAAAATAAAAATCAACCCCATACCAGCTTTTGCTGGCAGAAAAAAAGACAACTGTAACTACAATAACTTAGGTGGAAAGCAGCTCTTTGGTGCTTTAAGAATGTTGGAGATCATAGAGATCATAGAGATCATAGAGATCATAGTTCTTCCTGGAGATGCTGGAAAAACAAGAGTTAGGTCCTCTATTTTTTCTAACTATATGGCATATTCCTAAGCCCTGGGGCCTCACGGAAACAGTCTTAACTTTCTTTCATCACTAGTATCTTTTTAAAGAAAGGACCTCTGTGCACTTGAGATACCCAGCAGTGTTCTTACAGGCTGATGCTGCTGGTGTGGCTTCTTTCTTGATGGGGTTCATTCTTGTCATATCCCAACTTACTCAGGGCCCTGCATATGGCCTGCTGCTTTTTTGTTTTTTCCTAGGGCCTTTACACTGAGCTACACCACCATTTCTTTTTTACTGTTTTATTTTGAGACAGGATCTCACTGTATCACTGAGTTGCCCAGGCTGTGCTCAAACTGTCATTCTCCTGCCTCAGCCTCCCAGAGTGCTGGGATTACAGATATGCACCACCATGACCAGCTTGTATCCTTTTATTTACGCCTGCTGTTGCATGGCTAGGCTTTATTTCCGTGTTTCCTTTGGTGCTTTTCAGCCCTATGATGTTACTGCACTAGTGCGCAAGGGTCTTCACCTCTTTCTGGTTTTGTATCTTTGCTGGTGAATGGCAACATTCTTTCTGACTCCCTCCTCCCTTGGTCAGAATTCAATCAGAGGTGCAGCTCCAGTGATTTTCTCTGTTCTCTCAGCGTTGCAATGAATGAACAGAAAGATCTCCAACATTCTTATAGCACCAAAGAGCTGCTTTCCACCTGCGCTATTATAAGTAATGCGGGGGACATCTTTGTGAACAAGATTTTTATTTGCACTTCTATTTACCTCCTTATTCAGAGTACCAGGACAGATATCAGAACAAAGAATACAAACTTCCTAAAAATGAATGCTTTCTCCTACTAATTTTGGAGCTAGGGAGTGAACCCACGGCCTCAAACGTGCTAAATACACAGTCTACCTCTGAAATATATACCCAGCCCCTTTTCCCAGTTATAGTACATATTCATTGTAAGAAATTTAGAAAAAATTTAAAAAACAAGAGCTGCCTGTGTTGACACACAACCACAGTCCCACCTACTTGAGGGGCTGAGGCAAAGGATCATTTGAGCCTAAATGTTTGAGACCAGCCTGGACAATATAGTAAATCATAGTCTAAAAAAAAGGTAAAAACAAACCATGACAAAGTGATAACTACTTGTCACATTTTGACATGTTTTGTTCCAATCACATGTACAATCAGAGTCAAGCTATGACTCTTTTGTAACTTGTGCTTTACTTTTTTTCTTTTCTGGGTGCTGGCGATTGAAGCCAGGGCCCTGTACATGCTACACAAGGACTCTATCACTGAACTACATTCCCAGAACTTAATTTTTGTTTTTAAATTTTGAGACAGGGCCTCTTGTAGTTACCAAGAGTGGCCACAAACTTGCAAGCCTTCTGCCTAAGCCTACCAAGCAGCTGAGATGACAGGCATGCACCACCATACCTGGTTTTTCCATTTAACATTGTAAAAAATGTCCCCATATTAAGTGGAATACAGTATAATTTACCCGATCCATCCACTACAAAATAACCATCTAAACTGTTTGAATTTGACTACATAATCTGGGTGTGGTGGCAAGCACCTATAATCTCAGGTATAGTAGCTGAGAGGCTGAGGTGAATTACTTAGGCCGAAGGGTTCAAGACTAGCCTGGGCAACATAGGAAGACCCTATCTCAAAAAAACAAAAACAGGTTAAATTCTAACATTTAAAATAATGCTACATTGCACAAAAAGAAAATCTATAAACAAAAAATCCCAACACAAAAGAGATGGAAAACAGTGACATGGACCCCCCAACTGCTTGGCCTTCACACCTACAAGGCCCAAACACGCCAGCCACCAAGACAATTTGTAGAAATGATCTGAAGCTCTCCTTAGAATCTCAGAAAGGTTACAAAACTAGAATCACTGGAAAATGAGGAGTTCTCATCATGCTTTTGATAAATGTTCTTGGTTGGCAGGTTGGTTAAATGGCAGTCTTTCATGTTACTTCTGATGCCACTAAAAAGAAAAACATGACAGTTCAGTGTTGTGAGAACAGGCACCATCTGCCCCCACTCCCCAAAACCAAGGTGACCCAAGGGGCTCAGTACCCTGGACACCTAAGAAATTGAACAATAAATAAGGTATAAAGTGCCCTTCACAGGACAAGACCCTGAGCCAAAATCAATAAGCTGAAGGTGAAGGAGGCAAATGTAGACACCTTGGGAAGGTCCAGTGCAGTGGCTTCGAAGGTGACATAGGCTCTGCTGACCTTTGATATGGCTGCTAGCACAGATGCCATGCCCTTACACTGCAAATAGGAACATGTGTGCCTTGATTGATATGTCCCAGCCCAAGGAACACTCTCAGAGTTCATGCCTGGGGCTCCAGACACCCATGGGAAACAGTGATCCTGGGCTGCTGATAGCCACATGTGCCAGGCAGAGGATTCATGCCAGGTGCACACAGGACACCACATGTGTTGCACCTGGGAAAGGGACACACTGCAGTTTTCCAAAGCCTACAGAAAACAGTCATGGTCAACTCTGGAACTATCCAGGACTGTCTGGGCTGGCTATGGGGAAGCTGACTGCCACATATCAGGCACACCACTAAAGTTCCCGTGGGCTGGCGTCCTTCCCTTCCTGCTTCCCCTGAGCATCCTCCACATCCTCCTGCAGCCCACAGAGAGTTCCTCTAAGTCCCACAGAGGGGTCCTCTAGTCCCAGGCTCCCAGTCCTGCATTGAAAGTTCTCACTTTCTGCCAATCCATACTTACACAAAGCAAGAACATCACTGTGCTTTTAGTGCTGCTGGCCAATGCCAATGTAGATGTTCCCAACTGAACCCTCAACTCCTACAGGACGGGCCTCAGGATGGCTGTCTATACGTGCATTATGTTCTAGTGCTGCTAGGGAGGAACAGCAGACAGGGGCCCTTATAAATCCTTTCACCTCAGAGTGTTTGGTGCCCTCTCAGGAAAGTGACCTTCTCTCCAT